>JAJHSJ010000011.1:65792966-65866147 GCA_021015155.1 Magnolia officinalis
TTTCTATTTATCCAGTATCAACATGTTGGATTGCAAAGAAACATTTCAGTAAGCCCTGCGAGGTTTTTAATGGTAGGCGTTCAAATTGTTGGAAAAAAAATGTGTTAGATATGCTGAAAGATAAAAAATAAAATGAAATAAAATTCAATTATTTCGTTTCACTAGGCTGAATCATGTAAAAATATACGATGTCCTTTAAGCATGATTCGCCCCCTTATCAATTGCTGATGGGTTACAGGCGTATTGCTTCCAGGATAAGACAAGCCTGTCTAGATCCGACGTACAACAATCACAATGGGTCCACTTAGGAACAATTCAACACAACAGATCGTCTGACAGAATCAAACAACGGATGTGTTTTAATAGTAATATAAAATGAGATGCTATCTGGAAAATCTGATGGAAAGGGAGATGTTTATGTTCGAGATGATGAAATTTGGACCGGAATGGTCCAGTTTATATAGGCATCAGGGGGTGGACCGCTGCTAGGTGGCCATCAATGGTTCAGAATGTTTGAAAAACGTTTCTGACCATTGATTATTAATTTCAGCCGTTTCTGGTCATCGGATCGGAAGATCTAACCGTTAGATCATCATGTCTCATCCGTTTTCGGACCGTTGTGGCTTTCAAGGTAGCTAATTGTTTTCATAAACCGCTGATTGTTTCAGATTAAAGATCCAATCCTTCTCAGTCGCCTATAAAGCCTTGACTCATTTCAAATTCATCGCACCTAGGCTCCTACTATACCACTCGCACCGTCTCACGACGGTTCGCGTAAGGTCGCGAGGGAGCGACCACTCTGCGACACGATGTGCATGTGCGAAGTGCGCCAACTAGTGCCACTACAGCCACACCGCCCTCGACTTCGCCCACACTCATGCTCGAACGTGCGCGTGTGTTCCAGTGTGTTCTGATGTGGGACAAAAGTAGACACCACACTTTTCCATTTGAAATTCTCAAAAATCGTTTTGGCGGCAAAATCCCAAATTTTAGAAATATTTGAAAATTTGAATTAATTTTTCAAAAAACCACAAATTTCAACAGTCTTCAATCAACATTGTTTCCCATCGTGCGGTCTACTCGAGATTTGAATTTGCTTTAGAGCCATGCTCTAAAATGAGCTGGAAAAATAGATGGTTTATGTGAATGTAAAACACATATATCATAGTGGGCCATACTGTCCTGAACCCACTGAATCGACACCCTGCAGATAGGCACATGTGGAAACTTAAACTTGAAGGGTTGCAAGTGTAGCATGTTAAAACATTTTATTTATGTACACATATAAATGTAACTTCCATGTGCACAGAACCATAAAGTCTCATTAAAATTCAATTCATCACTTCCACATGGACACTCAATTCATGGTTCAATTGCCAAAGATCTCAGCCATTCATCAAGTCGGATACTGGGTGAACATGCCATGGACCATCATGATTGTTAGTCTGTTAATGAGGCTGGTCAAAGTCGTTTGAAAAAAAAGGTTCGATTAGAATACATTAAAAAAAGAGAGTAAAAAGGTCAGACACTCATGTGTGGGTCCCTTTGATGAGTGTCTTCCCCATATATGTGCATGTTCATATGTGTGACTCGTCCGAGTTAACTCGAAATATGTTGGACCTGGCCAAGTTGGATACCCCGATTTGCCCCAGACACAGATTAGATACTGGTAGATTGAGTAGCGAGACTCACTACTCAAATGACGTCATCAAGTTCTGTGGGGCCCACCATGATGTACATGTTGTATCTACTTCGTCCATCCATTTGGAGAGATCATACCCATTTTTTTTTGGGAACCAACTCCACCATCCGCTTATGTGTGGCCCACCATGATGTACATGTTGTATCTACTTCGTCCATCCATTTGGAGAGATCATACCCATTTTTTTTTTGGGAACCAACTCCACCATCCGCTTATGTGTGGCCCACCTGAGTTTTGGATCAGCCTCATTTTTTGCCTCATGTCTTCTCATGGCCAGGCCAAGATGATGGACGGAGTGGATTTATAACATCATTAGTGGGACCCACCACATTTAAAAAAGAAAAAAAAACGAATTATCTCTAGTGACGTGCGGAAGCCGCTGATCAACCCACTCTCTCCCCTTTTCCTTCTTTTTTCCTATGGTAATGGGCACCAAACCCTCCCACCAATCGAAATTGTCCACATTCCCCACTCTTCCATTTCGTTACTCACCTCCTTAAAAAAAAAAAAAAAAAAAAAAGAACTCTGTAGAGAGAGAGAGAGAGAGAGAGAGAGAGAGAGAGAGAGAGAGAGATTGGAGCAAGGCCGGATCATCAGATTTTTTAAAGGTAGGTGATCTTAATTGAAGTTTAACATTTTCAGTTAATTGTTATGTTATTTTATTCCAAAATTTTAATAGTAATATTGCTTAAATTAATTATTATGTGATTGATCTTTTTTTTCTAAAATTTATTTAATTATTTAGTTTAATTGTTGAAATTTTGAAATATACCTTGAAACAATTGTTGAATTAAATCGGTTTGATTCATACTTAATTTTTAATTTAATATTCAAATTTATATATATATATATATATATATATATATATATATATATATATATATATATATATATATATATATATGTATGTATGTATGTATCTAATTATAAGATTAATAATAAATTATAATAAAGTATTAAGTATAATTTGTTTAAAAAAATCTAATTTTGTTATTAAAATAATCAAATTCATCAGCTTTTGAATTTATTTAATAAATTAGATTATAATTTGATTGATTTAAATCTAAAGTTAAATTTAAATATAAATTAATTCTTAAATTGTAAAAATACTTTATTTGTATAATTTATTAAATTTTAATTTAATATCAGAACAATAAAAAAAATATTTGTTAAGTTTATGTGATAATTAAAATAAAATTTAAAATTTAGAATTTAGTGAATAAAAATAATAAATAAATATAAATAAATCCTTAAATTGTAAAAATACTTTATTTATATAAATTTATTAAATTTTAATTTAATATCAGAACTATATATATATATATATATATATAATATATATCTATATATATGTTAAGTTATGTGATAATTAAAATAAAATTTAAAATTTAAAATGAGTGAATAAAAATAATAAATGAAATAAATTAATTCTTAAATTGTAAAAATACTTTATTTGTATAAATTTATTAAATTTTAATTTAACATCAAAACAATATATATATTTGTTAAGTTTATGTGATAATTAAAATAAAATTTAAAATTTAAAATTTAGTGAATAAAAATAATAAATATTTTTATGCTAATATTTAATATTATTTAAGTAAAAAAATCTGATTTAATTAAAGTTAGAATTTAAAATAAAATTTCTTATACATTATTAAATTAGTAATTTTTAAATTTAATAATAGTAAAAATAATATTTTATTTAATTGTTTTAGTTATTAAAGTTTCAACAAAATTATATTTAGAATTATTGGTTAGAAAAAAAAATTATATTGTTGATATTTTCAATTGCGAAACAATGATTTATCTTACATGCATGTCTAGCATTCATTGAGCATCGATTTTAATATGTTGGATGTAACATAAGCAAATAAGGCGATCATGTCCTTTGGGTGTAAGACCCTAAAGCCAGCAAGTAGGGCGATTGTGTCACTTAGGTGAAATACTCTAGAACCCACTGGATCCTTTGGAGTCTCCTTTGTGTACGGCGTATGAGTATAATTGTATGCGTGGACATACGTCAGAGGTACAACTGGAGCAGTAGTCTGACAAGCTAATGTATAAATGGGTCCATCACTACGAGGTACCGGTGTGTGGGCGGTAATGCAACGTGACCATCCACTTGGGTATGATGTTGTAAGAATTAATATATATTGTTTATTGGAATTCATGGAAAATATCACATGCATCACAATTTTACAATTCTATTACTTAAATTCATGTTCTTTTATTATTTGTATTCTATTTTACTTCATTGTTTATAAAATTGGATATAATCTGAACATGTTAAATTTTGGATAAGAAATGACCTTATTGGGGTGTTATGCTCACCCTATTATAAAAATGCACAGGTGCAGAGCTGGAATACTATGAGTAGGTGGGCCTCTATTATTAGTTTAAATTTCAAATTTTAACGTAGAAAAATTAAAAAAAAAAACTATCAAGAGAGTTGAATTTAATCAACATTTCAGCAATATATTCTTTTTAGATGATGTTGAATATCTATTAAATTTGAATGAATCATGTAGATTGTAATAAATATCAATATATTAAAATTCACGAACTTGAGATTTGGGTCTCGAATATCCTATTTGAGTACCCGAATGTCAGGGCATGACATCCAAATCTGTAGTGGACCCCACCACAAAATACAGTGGGGTGAGCGAAGCCCACCGTTGAAACTTTCCTAAGGTTCACTATAACGTTTATCTGAAATCCAACTTGTTTATAAGTTAAGACAGACATGAAATAAGGGAAAAAAAATTCAGCTTATCGAAAACTTTTGTGGCCATTAGAAAATTTTAATGGTCCGCGTCACTCTCTCCACCGTTTTCTGTGGTGGAGTCCACTAGAGATTTTGTGTAACAGCCTACACCCACACTGTATGATATTGTTCGCTCTGAGCACAGCCCACACGGTTTTGTTCTCGGTGTTTCCCCCTAAAAGGCCTCATACAGTATAAGGTGACAACTTCACATATAACCACCACAACTTCAGACAACTCTTCCGATGTGGGACAAATTACGCTACTGTATAGAGTTGTGGTGGTTATATGTGGAGGCTCTCCCTTAGCCGGTGTGACGCATTTTAAATCCGTGAGCTTCGGCAAAGCGGACAATATCACAATGGTGGGGTGGGTCGTTACATTTTGATCTTTCTCATTCTTTGTCTCATGCCTTAAAATGATATCTCCAAATTGATGGAGGGTGTGGATACAATGCATACCAGAACTTCAGTAGCGAGACTCGCTACTCAACTTGTCAGTAGCTAATCCGCGTCCATTCGCCCCTTATTGCAGATCAAACGAATCGATCCTAGCTGCTGAGTCATTTACTCGTGCTCCAAAGCTGATGCTTGTAGTTCTTTAGGATGCCATTGGATGAGATCTGGACCGCTCATTAGTAGCCTAGTGATAGGGATGCATTTTGGCTTGTGACGCTGCTAGTGGCCAGGTGGCTAGTGGTCGGTGCTCTGCGGGCCTAACATGATGTATGTGTTTTATTTATGCCGTCCATCCATTTTTCCATATCATTTTAGGGCTTGATCCCATAAATGAAGCATATCTAAATCTCATGTAGACCACACCATGGGAAAACAATAGTGATTGAACGTCCACCATTAAAATCCTCCGAGGGCCCACTGTAATGTTTATTTAACATCCAAAAACTGTTGATTAGGTCATACAAACCTGTATGGTGGGAATAAAAATAAATAAATAAATATAAGCTTGATCAATGGTGAGCATTCAATCAACACTGTTTCCTCTGATGGGTCCGTTTTAGATTTAGATCTACCTCATTTTGGGTCTCATAGCGTAAAATGATACGAGAAAACGAATAAACGGCCTGGATGAAGCACATACATCAATGTGGAACCCACAGAGCACCGACCACTAGCCAATACGTGTCCTAGTGATATAGGGCTCATAGTTGGTATGATAAAACACCAGAAGAAATCCTAACCATCCAATCGGTAGAATAGTCCACTCAGCGCACGGATCTTTATTATTTACTTTCCTTGTTCATTGTCCATGGTCATGATCATCCTCAGTGTTATTTTTAACCCTCATGGAGCTTCAACGGTGTTAATCAGCAAATGTATTCATTGATCCAGGCCGTCCATTAGGGTCGCCACCTCTTATACAACCACTGCTCAACCCCAGATTAATTGGATGGCCTCAACGATGCAAAACTAGCCTGCAATGTCCAATTAATCGGACAGATTGGACAGTCCGTACAGTCATCCTATAAACTTGTACACCATCCTTTCAATAAATGGATGTTTGTGCGGTTAAGATCGTCCAAATCAATCTGATGGACGGCCTGGATCAATGAGTACATTTGCTGATGAGTGTTGGCCACGTCAACGGAAGTTAACAGAATCACCACTCCGATGTGCGTTCATCACCAGTTTTTAAATGGTGGTAACTTATCATCAACAACATCCAGCAATTGTGTAGGTCAATCATGACTGTCCAAATAGTAGATCCCGTTGTGGATGGACCAAAACCCGGAATTCACACCAATCGGACGAAGCTAACCATCCATTTATTTCCTATAAAACGGATGGTTATAATAAAATGTTCAATGAAAAGGCCAGCGCTCCATATTCAACGGTCACAATCATATGATCAAGATGGTCTGATCGGTGCATGCTATTTGGACGGCCAAGATCTTCTTACATTATGCCAAATGTAAGGTGGGATGAGTCACGATCACACATCATGGGACTCTAGCCCATTTTGCAACTATCACGTGCATCACATGCGAACGCCACGTGACTTCTGCTGGCAACAATAAAACCAAGAGCAAGAACATGAACGGCAGCAATAATGCATGAAGAAGAAGAACGGAGGCTTTATATTTCATACTCTGACTGCGAGTGATGCTTGATACTCAGGCACTCCTAAATTGTACACGTGTCATACATGAAGTCAAATTAAACCGACTAAATTGTGGAACTTAGTGGGCCAAAGTCAAAATCCCAATATCAGATTGGCTGAACAATCCTAGCCTCTTATTAGTAAACACTTGTTTGCCTAAAGAGGACCATTGGATGTTTTTCGTTTTCAACCGTCCGATTTCTTGATAATCAAATAATATAATTTTTGGGTCATGATACACGTGATCCGTTATTTGGACAGTTAATGTTGACTTACGTATATGCAAATTATGATATTTCGAAGTAGTTTCTAAGCGCCTGAGTATGGTTATCAGACTCCGCCAGAGTATCAAAGCTCAACTCAAGAACCAATGACGAGGTACAATCAAGGTGGAGAGAAGGCAAAAGGATGATCATCTGATCTGTGACCAATCTGTCCTAAAGAGGACAAATGAGTCCTATTCATGAGTCAGACTCACCCAGACATTGAGATTCTCTCTCTTGCTCTCTCATGATCTTCTGGTGGGCCAGGCCCTTGTGTTAGTTTTTCACCACTTGAACATCCACATGGTATGTTTGTATTGCAATCCAGACCGTCCAAATAGCTGGCCAAATATGGATGGAGCACATTGGGAGAAATTGCACTGAGATCCATTAATTGAATGATTTAAATGGCTTGATCAGTGTTATATTATATTTATAGTCGATGTAAACTGGGACCCACAATTTGGACGGTCACGATAACTATACATCAGTGCCAAATATGAGGACGATGAGACACCAACCATCTTTTAAACGGTGTAAAACTAACACCGGAGTGTAACGTCTTCTACAATTACACCTGAGTCATTTGATACACTGGTAGGGTATGACCATTAATACACATGCAAGCTGATATTCTGAAACTTGCATCCACGTGGCGCAATCTAATCTATTGAAATGATGCTTCCAACTGTGGATTGGGTAGGAGTTTAAAGGTATTTTGAGTGGATGATCCTAACCTCTTAGTAATGGACATTTGTACGTAGAATCCAGACCATTGAGTATTTTCTATGATAAACATCCAATTAGTATCCAACAAACGGACAAATTTCAAGTGGACCCCACTCTATGGACATTTTGGATTGAACCACGTAATTTGCATGGGTACGGATGGGAATGCTCCAACAATGCGCCAGAAGTATACCGTCTACTTGCAACCGCAGAAATGTGTATTATTATGATGCGGGTCCGTGCAGCATTTTCCAGCTAAGATCTCAGCAGACATCTCTCCCTCCAAAACTCGAATAACGATGAGGAATTATCTGATCCCGTGGAACAGGGTATGCACAGTAGCTCTGCGGCTGCACCGTAGTCCGTACAAGTGGGGCCCACGGTTCGGTGATCCACTCCTGTCGGTGGGCCCAACCCTAGCTGCGGCTGCTAAAAGAGAAACCCTAGAATGTTTGTCTTATCCTTCCCTTTTGAGTTGCAGGAGCTTTATTGTTTTTGGACAAGTGGCAGTCTGAGGGTTAGATCGGAACCGTTGTTAGGACAGGACCGTATCCCAAAATATATATTGTGGGCCACACCATTGGAAACAGATGAGATGGGACGCGTATCATGGGGCCACGATGGTTTTTATATTTCATCCAATCCGTTCATTGGACGTGCCTCATCAGGATGAAAGAAATGCGCAAAAATCACTGCGTTCCAAAAGTCGGGTGGGCCATAACCGTCCAACTCAGGTCTTGATGTAGGAGTTCAATCACTACTGTTTCCTGTGGTGTGGTCCAGCTGAGATTTCGATCTGCTTCAGTTTTGCACCCACGTCCTAAAATGAACTGGAAAAACTGATGTACAGCGTGGATATACAACACATACATCAAGGTGGGCCCCACGTTCACGACTTGACTGAATCCGTGCCCTTCTATGTATGCAATTTCTACTTAATATTTTAAGTGCCTGCTTATCATCCATCCAACTGTCAGAGTAGTAATGTATTTTTTTTTTTTTATTAATATATTTATTCCTTGAAAGATCCAGACGACTTACGATTTAGATCTTCTCTATTAATTAATGAAAAACAAACATGAAAGCTTCGAGTGGCCAATTTGGACCTAGTCTCGTGGGGACCATTCTAGAGGGAGCGCCTACCTACGAGAGCGGATTGCATGTGCCCCCTGGGCACAGAGATATAGGTGTGCCCGAATTTCAACGGTAGGAAGTCAATCCCCAGTTGTTCCTGTGGAATGGTCCACTTGAGCCTTTAATCTGCCTCTTTTTGGGGCTCATGCACCCAAAATGATATGTCAAAGTGAATGGACAGTGTGGATAAAACATATACATCACAGTGGGGTCCACAGAATCCCCTGACAGGATCGTCCGTTTCTAGCTAGGTAGGTCCTGGTGGGAGGGGATTGCGTCGTGCCTAAGCTGGACAGACTAGTTACAGACTACCGGCAGGAGGAGGCCACCGTTATGTAGAGTTGTACACGAGCAGATTATGCTCAGTTACTCGCTCGACTCGACTTGGAATTACTCGACTTGTCATGAGTTAGAGCCGAGTACAGTCAGTTTTTTAAGACTCATTTTGATTTCGAGTAGAGTATGAGCTGAGCGGTACTTGACTCGTGTACCCGTATATATAACCCGCCCGAAAAAATAAATCTTATCCTCTCCAGTTGTTTTCAACTTTCAAGCAGCCCGCCTGTAAGACCCGTGTCCTAGTCTGTACTGTTTCGACGAATCCCGCGATCCTTTCCGTCGAAGTTCGACAGTTCGCGACCGATAACCGACGTTGCGATCAAACCTAAGACGTATCCTGTAGAATCGAGTCGGCTTAATCCGATACTTATACCATTACGACCGCATCGTCGCCGCGGTTCCAACGCCGCGACTCACGCACCGATCCGATACCCTGACTAGAAGATGTGAGCCGATGTTTATTTCGAAGAAACGCCGTGCTTTTACGATCCCGAGAGAATCTCTACAACATGTCAAATCAATCTAATCAATTAAATCAATCCCATCAATCAATCCATCACTTCATGTCAAGTACAAAGCACCCATGCTTCCTTTCTCCACAAGTCAAGCAAGCCCAAAAGTCAACCAATCCATCCCCTCACCCATCACTCACATCCATCACTCACCTCACATCACTCTCTCTCCTTATCTCTCTCTTTCTCTACACTATTTTCCAAGCAACACCAAGAGCAAAGAGAGCTCCCACGTCCAAGCCTTCCATGGAAAAAAAAAATGACCTTGTGTGGCCCACCTTTCCTTTCCCAAAACCCTCCATCCTAGCCCTTGATTTTCCATCTCCACCGTCAAAGAGGAGCACAAGAAGGTTGGCGTTCCAACGGACCAAGAAGATCGCTAGGTGGGTGCTTTGATAGGGTAGTTTTCTTGCTTTCTTAGGTGGGCCAAGTGAGACTTACCGATCAATGGTATGGATCTCACTTGGGACCCTAAGATGTGGCCGATGACCCACTTGATTTTCATTTGATGTACGGTTAAATGCAAGGGAGGGCCCATAGTGTCGGGGTCCCTCTATCACACGTGTGTCCCACTCTTTTTCTCTCTCTTTCCCTCCCTTTTCTTTCTCCTCCTTTCCTTGTGATGATATGATTGTATGGCCCACTTGGATGGACCCCACAATGGAGCATGTATTGGATCCAAACCATCTAAAGGTGGGGCCCACTTTTCATATGTATTGTAACCACACCACCTCACCATGTGGTGGCCCACCTAGGAAGGGCCCACCTTAAGATTACCATACGCCCAAAAAAAAAAATGAAAAGGAGAAGAAAAGAAAAAGAGTCCAGAGACTGTCTCTGGACGTGAAGGTGAAAACACCTTTATTTTTGGTTTATGGCTACTTGGGTGGGTCATTCATGTAGGCCCTACCTTGATGTATGTCTTCAATCCACGCCGTCCATCCTTTTCCCTGTATCATTTTAGGCGTTGGGCCGAAGCATTGGGTCAATCCGATCTTCAGATGGGCCATAGCATAGCAAACGAGGTTGCTACCATTGAAAATGACACCGACGTCTCTGTACATCAAAATACATTAAACATTGCGGTCGTTTGGCTTGTCTTGAGTCGTAGCGATCGATGGCGGGGTCGGATTCTACTGATGCAGGCCCCACACCTGAAAAACCACAACAAAACCCATTTTTCAAAAATAAAATAAAATAAAATATAACAGCAGCTGCTGCTGCTGTTGTCAGGAAGCAGGCAGCGCCTGCGTGCGTCGGTTGGCGTGAAACAAGCAGGTCCCACGGCTCCCACCCGTGGGCCCCACCATGATGTATATTTTGTATTCACACCGTCCATGAGGTGGACCACCCCCTGATGTGGGTCCCCTCCAAAAATCAGCTCGATTCAATGCTCAGGTGGCCCACACCAGAGGAAACAGTGTGAATTGAACATATACCATTGAAACCCACTTTGGGTCCACAAAAGTTTTAGATCAAATTGAAATTTGTTTTCACCCTCCATCTGGGTCTGCGTGACCTTATGGACGGGTTGGATGGAAAATAAATATTACAGTGGGCCCCACATTGATGAATGTGTTTTGCATCCACCGTCCAGGCGGACGGTGGAACCCACCATAATGCATGTGTTTTATTCATGCCGTCCAGCACTTGCTGGACGGCCAGTAGGCCCCACGTGACGCGTGTGCTGGTCCACACCGTCCAGAAGGCTGGACGGTGGGCCACCCTTTAATGTATGTGTTTTATTGCACCGTCCACTGCCGTGGACGGTGGGTCCCACCTGAAATTGCATGCGCCTGAAACTTGCTCTGAACCCTCATGCATGTGGACACGCTTACTGATTGGGCTGGATTTGCAACCACGTCTCTGTGGGCCCTCAAAATGGTTATGAATGTTTTTACATGGTGCACAGCATCTCTCGACTACTGTATGTGGCGTAGCTCACACAAGTCACGGATTGACTTGATTTTTGAAGTCTAGGCTCATGTTGGAATGGTGCATCTGACTGATGGTGATGATGTTCGAAACACATCATGGCGGGGCCCACACAACTCGACCTCATGGGACGTTAAAATCAGCTCTAACGTATTGTACCTTTTCCCATATGTGTGCATATATATATATGTACATAACGGTGGGCTGTTTTGGGGCCCACCCATGATGCATGTGTTGCATCCAAACCGTCCACCACTTGGCAAGCCTGTCTTAAGTCCTGAGGCTAAAAATGGGGCAGATCTATAGTTCAAGTGGACCTCACCTTGGTAAATACAAAAGGCCGATGTGATTAGGCACTTTCGATGTATGGGTGGCCCGTTATTGAGGCCCATGTTACGAGGCCCATTGCGATGTATTCAAGGTCCATGGGTTATAGCCCATTGCAATGTACTTGAGGCACATTAGTACGATCCAATTGGTGTGGTCCATTTGATATACGTAAGGCCCATGTGATATGGCCCATTTGATGTATTTAGGGCCCAATGGGATGTACCTAAGGTCCATTGCAATGTGTGATCCCTCCATGATTTATTGAATGGTATTTAAGACGAGCCGAGCCTTGGAGACAATGTTGGTTTGACGTCCACATTGTACGAGTAATGTTGGTTAGATGTTCACAGTATAACTCTCCCTAAGGCCACTGATAGGCCCGTATCTGTTTCATGTAGGCCGTCTAAGCCCATCTTCGGCGTAAGGATAGTCCATTACTTTATAACATGCTTAGTATAGTTCCATGATTCATGTCATACGCATCATATGTATGCTTGATATGAGGAATGTTTAACCATAGCATAAGCCTTTGGGCTGAAACATTTACGGGACTCCATATGAGACAGAGTGCCCGACATGAGCGCGTGGTACGCGCGAGATTGCTGCATGTTTGTATAGTGTGACTCATGCATCTCGCATATGTGTGACTTGATCACTACACGCCCTAGCGACATCAGGGCAGTAGCCTCCACAGATACATCGTGGGTGGTCGTACCGGATACCGGAAATATTGGCTCTAGCATTGTGGGCACTTAGGATGTCCTTGGGTGAAAATCCCAGAACCTTTTTGGTACCAGGAGTTGCTCCAACGTCTAGACCGAGTGGATACACGAGCGCCCGAGTGCCGAATACCAGTAGGCCGCGTCTCCCACTGTGTCGTGGTCGGTTGGAAGGGGGTGTGGCCTTATCCGCCTGAGTGAGGGGGCTATAGGCTAGGCTGAGTTTGACCAGTTCGCAAATGTGTCCGCTATCGACGAGCCGGGTAGGTATTGGCAGACTACTGGTTAGGCGGATAGTGTGGTCTCTTCCACTCGCTTGACTGTGCAGCTAGGGAGGAGGCAGTCAGTGTGAGGTGTATTAGACCCCGGTGATATCCAGAGAGGAACTGTACTGATATGTGTACTTATGAGTATTGGCACGCTTGCTTTGCATCTCGCATATGACATTTGGCTACATAGGCCTCACATCGCATGGTCTTGGTATGACCGACAACATTCATGCCTTACATTACATAGCTTTAGTATAGCTGATAGCATTCATGGACTTACCGCATATTTCCGCATTACTCTGATATTGTACACTTGGCACTCGCCTTACACACACTTTCACCACCCTTTAAGCTTTTGTAAGCTTATGCACGATAGATGCGTGCAGGTGGCGTTAGGTTGCAGCAGCGTTGAGCTTGGAGCGTGCAGCAGTCTTCTAGAGCTTTTGGAGTTTTCTTTGATATCATTATATTGTATTTTCCTTCCCGCATTGTACTTAAAAGTTTTGATATAGTGGATATGTGGTGTTATTGTTTTGTGTCTTGGTTATGCTTGTGGTTATGCTCCATTACAAAAAAAAAAAAGTTCATGCTGAAAATCCTCCTTATAGGATCCCAGGATCGGAATCTGGCGTATGGGCGCTGGGAGCCGAGAATAGGGTACTACGGAGGCTGTCGGCGCCGGATTCGGCCATTGAAAATTTTGTGAGCCCGGTTTCCGAGTTTGGGGCGTGACATCGCCGAAACCCTATTCTCGCCTGTTCGAAAAAATATCTCTCTCTCTCTCTCTCTCACACACATACACACACATACACACACACACACACACACACACCTAGCGGCCAGCGCTCGTCCCTCTTCTTTCCTCTCTCTCTCACTCTCATGTCCCCTGTCCGGCAGTGCTAGACCTTGCCGCTCGTCCCTACGGCCTGCCCAGTGCCCCTGTCCAATGCTACAGCTCGTCCCTGCCACTCGTCCGTCATCCCTACCCTGCACGCATGGTGCCGATCGTTCCTGCCCAGCTCGCCCGGTAATATGTGGTGTTGATTTTATTTTTTTGGAATGTTGTGTGGTACTGTTGATTTATTATTATTATTATTTTTGTATAAATTGTTAATATATGTCAAAAATTGATATCAATATCATATATTAATATTGCTAATATATGTCAGAAATTGTTAATATATGTTAATATGTTAATATATGTCAGAAATTGTTAATATAGAAATATGTTAATATATTAATATATGTTAATATAACTATTAGCTAATATATGTTAAAATTATTAATATATGTTGATATAGCTAATATATGTTAAAATTGTTAATTTTTGTTAATTGGGCTCAAATTCAGACTCGGACTCGAACTCGCCTCAAATGCTCAGATTCGACTCGACTCAATCTCTGCTCGTACTCGAGCGAGTAAAGCACGAACAGGGCCAGACTCCATGCTCGATGGTCGAGCAGAACCGAGTACGAGTAGGACTCGGGCATTAAGAGCCATGTACGAGTAGGGTGATACTCGGCTCGGCTCGACTCGTGTACAACTCTACCGTTATGTATAAGCCTGTTTGGGAGCGTGGATTTGGAAACCCCTGGATTAGCAACCCCCAGGATTGGAAACCCCCTGGATTGGCAATCCTCTTAGTGTGTTTAGCACCCTGGAGTGTGAATCAACTTTAATTCAAAAATACTTATACATGACATATTTACAGGGGTTTGAATTTAATTACTAAATCAACTTTAATATCCCCAATTAGTGAGATATATAATTTTTGACACTATGGTTGTGATAAGCCCGCTAAAATATATGTTTTGCCTAAAAAAGATGAAATTCCAAGTCTCAGATGGATGGCAAGCACAAGATCATGTCTGAGTGACTAACCAACGATTTTTAATCGTTGATTAATATAGACAATGTTTGGACGGTGCTGGATAATATTTGGACGGTGCTGTTCTACATGAACAATGTTTGGATGGTGCTGATCATCGTTGGTGGGCCATGTGCCCAGCAAAATGATAGTGTACAGTGACATACATTTATACGTGCAACTATTGAAATGATTTTAGGTGTAATCCAAGCTCTCACGATTACGAACCCCCTCAAAGAGGGGATTGGAAACCCATGGATTGGCAATCCCCAATTGCTTTATGCGGCCAAACAACCAAGGGCATTTGAAACCCCCTCTAATCCCCTCCAATCCAAGGTGCCAAACGACCCGAAGGTCTTATCCACGCCGTTATCCTTTTCCAGATCATTTTAGAGGATGATCCCAAGAATGAAAGTATATCAAAGCCTCAAGTGTACCACACAGTAAGGATTGAACTTCCACCGTTAACTTCTTCTTGGGGCCACAAAAGTTTTGGATCAAGATGATTTTTTTATTTCTCCCTTCATCCAGGTTTGTGTGACCTTGTGAACAGGTTGGATGGAAAATAAACATGACGGTGGGTCCTAGTAAGGTTTCAATCGGTGGGTGTCATTATCATCCTGTGGTGTGGTCCACTTGAACCTTGGATCTACCTATTTTTTCTTTCAAATACCTGGAAATGATTTATAAAAATGGATGGACGGCGTGAATAAAAACCGTACCACAAAGTGGGCCCCACAGATCACATGCCTGTACCGAGTCCGTTCAGGCAGTGGCAGGAGACGCAATCTGCTTCCGGACAGGATTCAGCCAGGTCGGGACCTCGCCGAGTTCCGTAGATTCTTTTCCGTGGGGGACCATTTCTTTGTATGTGTTGTATATCCAAGCTGTTCATTCATTTTTCCAGCTCATTTTAAGTAAAAACACAAAAAATGAATCAGATACAAATCTCATGTGGACAACATAATATAAAACAATGATCATTGAACGCTCATCATAAAAAAAACTTCCTAGGTCCACTGTAATGTTTATTTTTCATCCAGCCTGTTAATAATGCCACACAGTCCAGGATGAAGTGAAGTCATAAAAAAGGAAGAAGTTTGATCCAGCACTTTTGTGGCCCACAAAAAGTTTTAATGATCATTCACTACTGTTTCCTATGGTGTGGTCCATCTAAGATTTTGATCTAATTCATTTTTGGGTCTACAATCTAAACTTAGTTAGAAAATCGGATGGACGGCGTGGATATACAAAGACATATATCTAGTAGGGCCACACAGAAAAACCAGGATTGAATCCGCGTCCCACAACAACTATCCACGTAATTATTAGAAACTTTGCTAATCCCACACGCGTGTGCAATACTCATGGACACGTCAAACATGTAACAGCATGGCACGTAAGTCCCAGATCCAATCCATCCATCAAATTAAGAACACCACTATACTTTTCTCCCTAATGGAAGAAATAGATATATATATAGATACACTAGTTTGGTGGGCCATAGTGTTGTTTTAAAAAATGTACGGCTGAGAAATACTTATTTGATTTTTTCTAACCTGTCCACTAATTATACGACATAGGGGCCACCTGCTGAATGGACTAGATTTATGTTTGGGAAACCATCTACTACAAGTTGAGACGAACCTGATGGGTGGACTGGATCTCGCACCTATTTGTGGCGTGCACATGAACTGTCTTTCACACGCGTGTGAGCTTGGCAAAGCTCAATTACCGTTGATGTTGCCAAAATGCTTGCGTGACTTGCGGGAACACTGAGTAGGGCGTGACTTTCCCTATCTTTGAGGGAACGGCTCTATGTTCATGAGATCCATGCCGTCTATCAGGTGCGCCACCTGATGTTTGGGCTGATCCAAAAATCTGGCTAATCCATAACTGAGGTCGACTACATCACAGGGACAATGAGGAAGATCACCATAAAAATCTTCCAAATCATTTGTGGTGTCGAATGTGGGGTGCATATGCCATCCGATCCATTCATCTGACGTACGTACCAGGATTATTTAAGGACCCTGCCCCCGTAAAAAACAAGTGTGTTATGAAAGACTACCTAGTTAATATGAAATTTATATAATTAAGCCTTTGAAAGGTTTTCAATAGGCTACCCATTTTAATGTAAGCAAGTATCATTAGACTATCTACGGTCAGATTAGATTTTGTCAACCCAAGCTGGCCAACAAAGGAACGGTGGATAAGGTGGGTCCAACCATGATGTTTATGTGAAATCCACTCCGACTACAAGGTACATGACCCAATGTTAGGTCTAAGTCCAAAAACTAAGCCCCAACCGTAGTTCACGTGGACCACAGATTGAAGTTAGTATATTGGCTACTGCCCACCCTTGAAATTTTTTTCCTTGGCACGGCTCACCTGAATCATGGGTGGGCTTGATATTTTGGCCCAATGGCTAAATTTTAGTGTGGCATCTAATTGTTGAAGTGGGTTTCTTAGCTCTATAAAATTCAAGGGTGGACATCTCTCTCTACTGTTTCCTTTGGTGTGGCCCACCTGAACATATGTCAGCATGGTCTTTTCGTTTGGGTGTAATGCAGGATTACACTTCTAATGATTGGAATGGATCTCACGTGGACCTTATACCAATTGGGCTTGTAAAAATGTAAAGTTTGTTTTAATATATTAACATAAATATCTGAATAGTTGAGAGTGGGATGCTAACTTTTTATTTTTTTACCAGGCATACTGTAATGCAGTATGTGAATTCCACTCTAACCATTGGATGTGTGATCCGAATGACCTATAATTAAGGTGAGTGACATGAAATGAAATAATTGGGAGAGAGAGGTGTGCCCCTAACTTTTACAAAATCCATTATAATGATTATATGAAGTCCACTCCAACTATAAGATGCCATATCAAAATTCAGGGATGTGGTCTAAAAACCAAGGGCAACATTGGGATATTGTTTGATATTTTTTTATTTGAACAGTAAATACCTGGTAAATAGGTTATTATTACTCCTCACTGCTGTTTGATTTTAGGTGAGTATTTCCCCTTTCCAAAATTGGTCAAAAAAGACTGACGTAAATTTGTGAGCCCCACCTTGATGTATGAGACATAACCACACCGTTCATCTAATTTACCATAACATTTTAGGGCATGAGCCCAAAAATGAAGTAGATCCAAATTTCAAGTGGCCCACACCACAAGAAACAATTCTTGTAAAACTTACAATGTTGATTTTTTTTTTTTTTTTTGTTAGGGTCCATGAGATTGTTTATTTGTCATCTAACTTATTTATAAGGTCACACAAACATGGATATATAAAAAAGACATACACAAATATCAGCTTCATCTAAAAATTCTAAGGGCCTCATGAAGTTTTTAACAGCAGGCATTCAGTTCCTACTATTTCCTATGGTGTGGTTCGCTTGAACTCTAGATTGGCCTCATTTTTAGGTTCATGCCTTGGCTAGCAGAATGGATGAACATGCGTGGATTATATATATATATATATATATATATATATATATACACACACACACACACATACACACACTATGGTCCCCTCATAAAATTCACAATCTTTCTCAACTTTAGCCTTCAAAAAGCAAAATATCAATGTTTGCATTGAGAATGACATTAGAAATATGGTGGTAAATAATTATTATATTTACGATGGTCAATTAGAAAACAGATAACCTGTGATTTGGAGGGTGAGTGTTGCCCTATATACTATTTCCAATGGGGTGGTACACATTAACATAGCCGTATCTTTTAGGTCCTGGCCTAACATGAGGTGATGCAATTGATGGTTTCGGTTGATTTCACATAAGCATCATGTTAAACCTCTTCAATCTGATGGTCTACCGTGATCATAAGTGGGCCTACTTGGGCCCACATGAAGATACCAACCATAAACTATGAAGAACTTGTACCGGATCGTTCATCTTATTTCATAAATAGTGTAATTCCAACTTCAAGGATTTTAGACAAAAATGATAATAAATAATAAATAAATAAATAAATAACAATAGTAATAAAATCAAAACTATAACAAAACCAAATTAAAATTTCAATCTTCTCAGATATGGCAATCCTGTCAAATCGAAAACCATTTATTGAAAAAAAGTCTCTCATCCAAACGTCATTTCTTAAAGAAATCTCTCAAATTCTCCCATGAATTCAACACAAGACCATCTTCGTCAATCCGATGGGGTTCGTTGCAGGCCGTCTCCCTTGGCATACCGAAGTTCGAGCGAGACCTGGCGTTCCATTTGAAGTCGTTGGTAGAAGTTAGAAATGAAGATCTCCGCTCTTCTATCAATGTCGTCCAACGAATCACTTATAGTTCTTTGAAATCTGATTGGCGACGTACCCATCTCGCGATCTTCATCATCAGTATTGACTGTGCAATCAGTCAAGCTCGGGAAGCGATTTAAGCTTAGTTGCCGCCTGCTTGACGGTGATCCAGTGAATGACATGATCCTTTGCCATTTGTGCACGTTGCAGCTCAGCAAGAACCTTACCTTTTGAATAACCCTCTTTAGACGTCTCAGTAATAACCAGTTGCCTGAAGCCATGTTTGAGAGAGAGAGAGAGAGAGAGAGAGAGAGAGAGAGAGAGAGAGAGAGAGAGAGAGAGAGAGAGAGGTTTTTGGGAATTTGGAAGATGGGTTTTGGTTTATATAGGGAGAGAGAGAAGGAAAGAGTCTCAGAGAAGCTACACGGTTGCATGAAGTTGCTTGGTAGCTGATGAGAGAGAAGCGTGGCAGATACAGAGTTAGAGATCTGAAAATACGGAAGCAAGCTACAATTTCACTTTAACCGTTGATCTGGACTCGAGGGATTCAACATGGTGGGCCCCCCTTTGATTGGGTTTGGTTGTATGATCATATCCATCCATGTACATTTTTTGTCAACTTTCTACTTGCAGGGACCTGATTGGTCGGTCATGATCATCCATTGGAACAGTGGACCACCTGTTTCTAAGTGTAGACCAAATCATGGTATTGTACTGGGTTATGCCTTTGAATATTTTTGTTTTCTATTTCTTTCTCACTAACCACCTCATCTTCGATGCATTTCACAATATTAAAGTGGGTGGCTTGGGTGGGGACTCTGTTATGTTTATGTGAAATCCACCCTGACCATCCCATATGTTTGGCTAAGAGCTAAAAATCAACCTCATCTATGATTTAGGCGGACCACATGATTAGAAAAAATGCGAAGGACAACACTTACTCTCCAAATTATTTCACTTGGTGTGGCCCCTATGAATCACAAATAGGTGTTATTTTTGGGCCTGGTATTTAAATTTTGGTGTTATATTTAATGGTTGGAGTGGATTTTATATAATCACCATGGTGGAGCATTATAAAAATCCAGGGTAGACGTCTCTCTCCACCAGAGACTCTTCAACTTATTTTTTAAGTCATAGATCTGACGTTGGATTACACGTAACGATGGAACTGGATTCTAGATACACGTCACCGTGGGCTATGTCAAAATTTAAAGGATGCCTGCATAAAATATGTTTTTATTTTTTAATGTATGAGACACTGGAAATATTTATCTTTCTGTTTGTTTGTTTGGGTTTTTTTTTTTTTCTAATTAATAGTTGGGAGGGGGTGACTGCCCTTGATTTATTATGGGCCCACTGTGATCTATATGTGAGATCTACTCTAACCATTAGATATGGAATCCTATGTTAGAACGAGGGCCAGTTAATCTGCCTAACCTGTAAATAAGGAGAGCCGCACCATGGCATGTTAATTTTTTTTTATTTATAAAAATGGTTGGTCACACTATAGGAAACAGTTGAGAGCGAGGTCCACCTTGATTTTTATGGGACCCATTATGATGATTGTCTGAAATCTGCTCCAAATCAGGGCTCAAAATCAGGCTCATCTATTATTATTACTATTATTATTTCTAAGGTAGACACACACCACCAATTTTATTTATTCGAAGAGATCAGATGTACAACCCTTCGGGCTGGCTTCAACAAAAAGGAAAGGAGCCCCACCTATCATATACTGGCTCACCCACACTACTATGAACATCAGATCCTAGGGGCGAGCCAGGGAGGGCCAGGTAGTAAAAGGCTCGGCCAAAACTCCTTGACAAAAGGAAACAAACCACACCGAAGTCAAGACTCTCAAGTAACTGTTGGGGGCCTTGCACAAAGCCTTAGGATCTAGCCTTCCAGAACAAACCAGAATTATGGATAATAAAGCAATGAAAATAATCAATGCATCAATCACACACCACACAAAAAGAATTTTACGTGGAAAACCCTCAAAGAGGTAAAAACTACAGGACCTCGTCCAGATCAACAATCCACTATGAAGTAAAATGTTTACAACCTTCTTCACTCACGCAGGAGTGGATGAACAATGAAAGAACAAAGAAAACCAGAGAGATCTCACTGATTACGAGGACGTAGGAGCGCTGAGATATAGACTGCACCGTAGATCACCTCCACGAGCATAACCTCCCTTCTATAAGCTTCCTCTCTCTCTTTCTCCCCCTCTCTCTCACCTTTGATAGCCCTCTTGTGTTTTTCTTATCAACACAACATACCCTAGAAAAATCCTAGGGACCCTTTTTTATAGTTTTAGGAAACTCCTTTCCGCATCTTAGTTGTAAAAGGACTTGCGCATCCCAGTTGCGAAAGGACTTTGTGCATCCCAGTTGCGAAAGGACTTGCGCATCCCAGTTGCGAAAGGACGACAGGTCAAAAAAAATCTATCAAATCTCCCCCTTTTTGACCCAGGAGGGATTCACCTTCTTTAAGCCAGCCAGGTTTCTACAAACCTCAAACTTACCCTTGAGAAAGGCCTTGGTCATCATATCTGACCCATTATCATCCGTGTGGACCTTCTCAAGCTGTAACACCTTCCGTTCCAAAGTATCCCTGATCCAGTGATACCGAATCTCTATGTGCTTTGACTTGAAATGCTGACTTGGATTCTTGCTCAAGTGTATAGCACTCTGACTATCGCAATAGACCACGTGCTCCTTCTGCTTCAGGCTAAGTTTCTGTAGGAACCTCTTCATCCAAAACATCTCTTTACATGCCTCTGTGACTGCAATGTACTCGGCCTCTGTAGTTGACAATGCTACGACCTTCTGTAACTTGCTCTACCAAGAAACCGCTCCCCTGCAAACGTGAACATGAACCCCGATGTAGACTTCCTGGAGTCTATGTCACCTGCCATATCTGCATCTGTGTAGCCCTCTAACACAAGTTTACCGTCACCATAGCATAGGCTCAACTTAGATGAGCCTCTTAGATACCGCAGTATCCACTTCACCGCTGCCCAATGCTCTTTGCCAGGATTGACACGATACCGGCTGACAACACCAACCGCATATGCTATGTCTGGGTATGTACACACCATAACATACATCAAACTTCCTATAGCTGACGCGTAGGGTATCTGCTGCATCTCTTTCACCTCTGCCTTCGTCTTGGGACACTGCCTGTCGCTCAATCTGAAGTGACCATCTAGTGGAGTACTGACCGGCTTCGCTACATTCATATTGAACCGCTTTAGGACTTTCTCAATATACCGCTCTTGTGATAGCCAAAGCTTCCTGCTGCTTCTGTCACGGGTTATCTCCATTCCTAGGATCTGTCTAGCTGGGCCCAAGTCTTTCATCACAAAAGACTTACCCAACTCCTGTTTCAGCCTGTCGATCTTTTTTATGTCTTTTCCCATGACGAGTATGTCATCAACGTATAATAGTAGAACTAAGAAATCACCATCTGAGAACTTGCGTGTGAACATACAGTGGTTCGACTCCGTTTTATCATACCCATGTTGTAACATAAACGAGTCGAACTTCTTATACCATTGCCGTGGAACTTGTTTCAGCCCATACAAACTCTTCCTCAGCCTACACACCATATGCTCCTTGCCCTTGACTTCGAACCCCTCTGGTTGGTGCATGTAGATATCTTCTTCCAGGTCACTATGGAGAAAGACAGTTTTAACATCTAACTGCTCTATCTCCAAATCCATGCTAGCCGCCAACCCAAGCAACACCCGTATGGATGTCATCTTCACCACTGGTGAGAATATCTCCTCGAAGTCTATGCCTTTCCTCTGACCAAAACCTTTCACCACAAGTCTGACCTTGAACCTTGTTTGTGAATTCTTCTGCTCAACCTTCTTTCTGAATATCCACTTGTTGCTCAAAGCTTTCTTGCCCTTAGGCAGTTTCACCATGTCATAGGTGTGGTTCTTATGCAAGGATTCCATCTCCTCTTGCATAGCTTTCAACCACTCCCCCTTATGCTCGTCGGCTAGGGCCTCAGAATAATCTTATGGCTCTCCCCCATCAGTCAGCATAATGTACTCATGTGCCGAGTACCTCTTGGACGGCTGTCTGTCCCTAGATGACCTCCTCACCTGTGGCTCAACAGGTGGATCAAGTGAGGGCTGCTCCCCTGGTCCATCTTCTGAAGGAACTCCCTCGTTCTCTGCACCTTGCTGTACTCCCCCGTCATCAGGCACCACAGGAGGAATAATCAGATCCGTGTCCTCTAGCTCACCTGAACTAGGCTGATTCTTCTCTGACTTACCAATGTCTTCTATACACTGATCTTCAAAGAAAACCACATCTCTGCTCCTGACGAACTTCCTCTCGGT
Organism: Magnolia officinalis; assembly: GCA_021015155.1. Lineage (NCBI taxonomy): Eukaryota > Viridiplantae > Streptophyta > Magnoliopsida > Magnoliales > Magnoliaceae > Magnolia > Magnolia officinalis. Next base: position 65,816,289 of record JAJHSJ010000011.1, read on the forward strand.
CGGATCCCACAATCTATAATCGAACTTTTCATCACCGTACCCCAAGAACACACACTGTCTGATCTTCATATCGAGCTTGGACCTCTCGTCCTTTGGTACGTGAACGGATGCCCTGCATCCAAACACCCTGAGATGACTGTACGATGGATCCTGTCCAGTCCACACCTTCTCAGGTACTTCTCCATTCAACGGGGCTGATGGAGACCTGTTTATCAAATACACCGCCATGTGCATTGCTTCTCCCCAGAACGTCTTGGGCAATTTCGCATGGGATAACATGCATTTGATTCTCTCAACAATGGTGCGATTCATTCGCTCAGCTACACCATTATGCTGGGGGTCTTGGGAACCGTCTGTTCATGCCGTATACCCAGGGACTTGCAGTACTCGTGAAAGTCGCCAATATATTCACCACCATTGTCAGTGCGGATGCACTTCAATGGTCTACCTGTCTCTCTCTCGACCATAGATGAAACAATTTAAACACACCAAAGACCTCGTCCTTGGATTTCAAAGCATAAGCCCAAACCCTCCTAGATGCATCATCTATAAAAGTAACAAAATACAATGCCCCACCCAAGGTTTTTGTCCTCATAGGACCACAAACATCAGAATAAACCAAATCTAATGCATGCACTTTATTAACATGAGAAACAGTTTTAACAAATGAAACTCTATGTTGTTTCCCTGATAAATAATCAAGACAGGTTTTGAGAGGTGTACCTGTCACGTCTGGAAGGAGCCGCTTCTTTGCTAGTACCTGAAGCCCTTTTTCACTTATGTGGCCTAGACGCCTATGCAACATGCCAATAGCTGAATCTTCCGCTGCGTTCAACTCACCCTTGCACATACTGACACTTGTCTTGTAAAGGGTGCACCACTTCTTTCCTCTTGCCACGATCAATGAACCCTTGATGAGCTTCCATCGCCCACCAGCAAACCGGCTTTCATAGCCATCATCATCCAACCTTCCCGTCAACATCAAGTTGAGGCGAAGGTCTGGGATATGCCTCACATTCCTGAGAACCAATGTGCAGCCCACATCGGTCTTCACACAAATATCACCAACTCCCACGATTTTCGATACGCCAGAATTTTTCATCCTCACAGTCCCACAGTCACCTGACTTGTAGCTTGTGAAGAAGTCCCTGTGTGGAGTTACATGAAAAGAAGCTCCCGAGTCTATCACCCAGTCGGTGTCCTGACTCGTAGCCGTGAGACATACGTCATGATCTGCAGAAAGAATAACTACAACGTCGCCATCTAAAGCAACCGCAGTGGAATCTGATTCATCTTCCTTCCCTTTTCTTTTCTTGTTGTTTTTCTTACCACGGCATTCATGCTTGTAGTGGCCCTTCTTGCCACAATTCCAGCATTCAACATCTTTTCTGTTACTCGACTTGCCTCTTGATTTATCTCGGGCCTTCCCGCCATTCCTGTTCTTTCCTCTCCCCCGTTCCTGTGTCACAAGAGCCTCTTGCTGAGTAGACCCCTGAGACTTCCTCCTTGTCTCTTCATTGAAGAGACAGCTAGTCACATGTTCCATGGATATCTTTCCGTTTGGCGCGGAGTTACTTATAGACACCACCAATGTCTCCCAACTGTCAGGCAATGAACTAAACAATAGTAAAGCCTGCAATTCATCATCCAGGACCATCTTCATAGAGGTGAGTTGGTTCACTATATTGCTGACCTCATTCATGTGCTCGGCCACAGAACCACCATCTTTGAATTTGAGATTCACAAGTCGGCTTATCAGAAAAATCTTATTACCGGCTGTCTTCCTCTCATACAGCCCTTGTAATTTCAGCCATAGGTTAGCGGCTGAGGTTTCTGTAGACACATGGTGGAACGCAGAATCATCCAACCATTGTCTAATAAACCCCACCGCCTTTCGGTCCTTCTTCTTCCAATCATCATCAGTCATATCCTTGGATTTTGCTGATATGCCTAAAATTGAAGAATATAGGTCCTTGCAATAAAGCAAGTCCTCCATCTTAGCCTTCCATATGGTCCAGTTAGAACCATTGAGGCTGATCATCCTTGAGCCACCTTCCATAATTCAAAACCGATCCTACCCGTTCAATGAACTTAGCTCTGATACCACTTTGTTAGGGGCCTTGCACAAAACCTTAGGATCTAGCCCTCCAGAACAAACCAGAATTATGGATAATAAAGCAATGAAAATAATCAATGCATCAATCACACACCACACAAAAGAATTTTACGTGGAAAACCCTCAAAGAGGTAAAAACCACAGGACCTCGTCCAGATCAACAATCCACTATGAAGTAAAACGTTTACAACCTTCTTCACTCACGCAGGAGTGGATGAACAATGAAAGAATAAAGAAAACCAGAGAGATCTCACCGATTACGAGGACGTAGGAGCGCTGAGATATAGACTGCACCATAGATCACCTCCACGAGCATAACCTCCCTTCTACAAGCTTCTTCTCTCTCTTTCTCCCCCTCTCTCTCACCTTTGATAGCCCTCTTGTGTTTTTCTCATCAACACAACATACCCTCGAAAAATCCTAGGGACCCTTTTTTATAGTTTTAGGAAACTCCTTTCCGCATCCTAGTTGCAAAAGGACGACAGGTCAAAAAAAAACCCATCAGTAACCCAGCCTGACTTTATCGAGGACCAAGAGGCCCCTGATACATCTCGGGAAATCCGAACGAGAACGAAAGGAGTTGCCGCATCCTTCACTAGCCAACCTGGCAAGCGCATTTGCCATAGAATTACCCTCACGGTAGATATGTCTGAAGCAAAGGTTGAGGCGAATCGATGAATGGCTCCCAACCTGTACCAAACGTTCCAAGGACAATGGACAAAGGGATTCGCGCAGCTTCGACCACCAGTTTCGAGTTGGATTCAATGACGAGATACTGGAAAGAGTACCCTATTTGCTACAGAGAGTAATTCCATCAGGCTCATTTATGATTCATATGAGCCACACCAAGTGAAACAGATTGGAAGGTAAGTATTGCCCTCTATACGGTTTCGTATCAATGGTTTGAGTCCTTACCTCAGTGGTAGACGAGTTTCAACATGGGGTCTTGAGTTTGATACCCTTAGGTGGTGAAATCCCACTACTGCATGTGTGGGTGTGTGTTGTGTGCTTGTGTAAAAATGCCCACTTGGATGCAATGCAATTTTAAGTGAAATACTTTGATGCTCTGAGAGAGTGATGGATGATACGCACACAGTTATAAATTACTGTGAAATTGCATACTTAATGTACATAAAGCGGCAAAATTATTCTACCATTTTAGATGTATCATGAATCAATTATTTATTTGGTTTTGTAACTATTAGAAAATGGGCATTTACTGGACCGTTAAAAATGAAAAGTATCCAATGGCCTTATTTATATACAAAAAAGTGTCCCTGTGTATCAACGGTTAAGATTGTTCAATAAAAATTTTCTATTATAACTTCAAGACAGTCTATTGCACAATTTAGTCAGTTTTATTTGAAATTATATATGCCCATGTGTAACATTTATAGGTCGTTGTGTATCAAGCAACATGCATAACCAGAGTACAAAACAACCTAGTCCTGCATAGGTCACGCAGCAAGCTAGACTTGTTTGTTTAAGCTGGAGTAGGTCAGATATTTAATGTTCTAGATTAGGTTGTCATCATCGTATGATAATGTCTCAGCAGCTGCTTTGGTGGAAAAGGTCCCTTTCTGTCTCCCATCCAGACCAGCCCATCTGGGCTATTGGTGAGTCAATGGTGGATGTCGAGGGCAAGACCTCGGTCTAAACAAACTTGGGTTTCTTCCCCCTTCTTTTATGTTGAAGGGTTTGTATGTAGACTTTTTCGCAGCCTAAATATATTTGGTTTGGAAAGTCTTGTCCAAAATATATGTGATTGTGAGAAGTTCTTGGTTTACTTCTGCAATTATTTTATTATTATTATTATTATTTTATTATAAGGGGAGCCAGGATTGAGTACTAACCCTACCATGACTTAGTTGGAGACGGACATGCGGTTAGGGGAGTGGTGGAACCCATTGTAACTGTAATGTATATGTTTTTATTTATGCTGTCTATCCATTTTTACTGATATCTTAGGGCATGAGACCAAAAAAGAGGCAGATTAAAGGCTGACGACACCACGGCAGGAAGTGGAGATTGAACGTTGAAAGTCTCATAGGACCCACCGTGATGTTTATAAACATTTATGAAGGGAAAACATAAATATCAGCTTGATCCAAAACTTTTGTGGCCCCTAAGAAGATTTCAACAGTAATCTTTCAATCCCCAATGCAATTCCTATGGTGTGGCCCACTTGAGCCTTCAATCTGCCTTATTTTTGGGTTCATGCCCTAAAATGATATGTTAGAATGGATGGACGGAGTGGACAAAGCATGTACATCATAGTGGGCCCCACAGAGCTCTTAGTAGCACTGTCCGTCAATAGTTAGGTCCAGGTAAGAGTAGTAGCAGTCCAGGCCACTTAGGGCAAGGAATTTTGAATATTTAAACGACATTAGAAGACATTGTAAATAAAGTTAAGGATATTTTCATAACTAAAAAATGTAAATAGTGTCTAACATAAAGTTTAAATTTCACTCAAGAAAGCTAAGGAAATGACTTATATTTCTTGCAACGTTTTTGGCCAAGTTTAACCCCACGTGTAATAAAAAAGAGATGTAATCTTTGTTTTCTCTAATGACATTTTTGCCTTAACCGTTCTTACTAGTAGATACTCCTTTTTGTGTCCAGCTGCACAGGGCGTGTAACCGTAGCAGTGGCCCTTTTTGTAACACCCCATACTTTCTGTACTCGGGTGTTAACGTGGGAGTCATCTTTTGATTGATGTCCTGAGGGGGTCCATAGATCCAGATAGACGGTGCTCAGAGACCTCTACCCCAACTCAATGTTTCATTGAAAAATTCATGAAAGGGGGCTTTTTCTCTATGTTCAATGCAAGGGTTAGTGCACCTATAATGCACTTTCCCGCTTTCCCACCCGACGATAGTTCAAACGGACAATGTTTGTTGTTTTGATCCATGGCCCACCATCAGAACCCATTTATGAAATATGAGCCGTTCATCATGTCAAGCACATGATTTCGACAAAAGCCCTGTAAGTTCCACACATTGGTACTCCCATGCGAGCTCACAAAGTTGAATGCAAATAGTTGGGACATCTTTAACTGACTTTGTCTGTTCGATGGATCGTGGCCCACCATTTGAGTCTATGCTAGGGATCCGAACCGTCCATCAGGTGTAGGATAAAATTTTAATCAAAACTCTAAAACTTTTTTATGTTAGTGTTCTCGTGTGAGCGTACAAGTGCAAGTGCAAGGAAAGTTGCATGCAAGGTAGTTTCCGAAAATGGAAATCTCATTGCAGGACCATGACCTGGCAATCCTTGTGGATTTCTCTAGGTGCATCTCGACTATAAAATTGGGAGAATCCTAACCCTCCAACCAAACTCATAGAATTAGGGTTTCTTTTGTAGCAATGAGAAAACAACGACCGATTTTACCTTACCAGCTATATTTAGAGTTTGTTGCAAGGCAAAGCATCTAGAGTGTTTATCTTTTTCATCCAACAGTTCTGGGGGATTTAGGGTTTGTTATAAGAGAGAGGAAATCAAACAACAACACCTCTTCTCCATTTCTGGCGGTTGCAAGAGAAAAATCGTTTGAACCTTTCTTCCTTCGAACCCACAGCCCAAACCTCCATGGAGCTTTGAATTGAAGCATCCACATGCTTCAGTGCAATGATTTAGACCACCCAGAAGCTCTGTTTTAAAGAAATACTCATCGGGTCGAGATTCGTTATTGAAGACAACCTTCTTCCCCATCGAGAAACCGATGTCATTAGATCCTGTTGGCCAATGATTCAAGATTGAATCCATCCATTGTGAGGTGCGTTTGAAAGTTGTGAGATCATCGATAAACACATGAGATTAGGCTCACCTCACAGCTGTAGTAGGCTGCCCCGTTTAAATTGAAAATCAGCTGAAGAATCACTCTGTCAAGTCAACTGAGTTTGAGTTGAGTTATGTTAAGTTGATTCCAGCCCTATTGCAAAAAGGATAAGTGAAGCAGAAAGAAGAGAGAAAAGAAAAAGAAGGAAAATGAAGAAAAAGATCAGTGAATGAGGAAGTTGGATCGGATTAGATCTCGCCAACTTGAGCTGACTCATTGACTCACTTGAACTCAGTTATGTTGAGTCCATACGCTAGTCGTGTCTAGAGTTTCTACTGTCATAGAAAGAAAAGAAGAAATTAGAGAGAAGAAAGTAGGAGAAAAAGAGAGATCAGAGGGAGAGAGATGTCATTCGATTAGTTGAATCACGGACTTGTTGACTCGTTGGTTTTAGGAGTCCTGATGGGTCCAACAACCTTGCGGGATGGGAAATTACTGAGGAGAAAGAAGAAATAAGGAAGAATGAAAGGAGAGGCAGAAGGAAGAAGATTCGGGGTTAGGCACTGCTGATGGGGTTTTCCTCCTCAGTTCAGAGGAGAGGTAGCGCAGTTTCCTTATTTGACTCTAATTCCTCCGCTTATGCGCAGTTTCCTTATGTGATTCTAATTCCTCCGGTTCTCTATTTAAGGGGTTCCAAAATGGGATTAATGTTCTATTCTAGGGCATTCTAAGGTTTCCTAAAGGTTTTTTAGGAGGGCTTAGGGCTATCGAAGGTGAGAGAGAGAGAGAGAGAAAGAGAGAGAGAAAGCTTGTGGAAGGGAGGCTATGCTCGTAGAGGTAATCTACCATATCTCAGCGCTTCCACGTCCTCGTAATCGGTGAGATCTCTCCGTTTTATTTGTTTCTATTATTGTTTATCCACTCCTGCGTAAGTGACGAAGGTTGTAACGTTCTACTTCATAGCGGATTGTTGATCTGGACGAGGTCCCGTGGTTTTTACCTCTTTGAGGGTTTTTCACGTAAAAATCTCTTGTGTTGTGTGGTTGATGCTTTAATTTATTTCATTGCATTATTATTTCATAATTCTGGTTTGTTTTTGGGAGGCTAGATCCTAAGGTTTTGTGCAAGGCCCCCAAAAACTACAACTTGGTTCAGTTCGTGCTGCCGAGTCGACTAAGTTGGAGTCAAGTTGTGTTGAGTGGTTTTCAGCCCTTATTACTACAAAGAGAAGGAAAGAAGATGAGGAAAGGAGAAGGAAGATGTGAGGAATCGAGAAGAAGTGGGGATCATTGTAACGTTGACTCGGTTATTCCGCTGAGTCCAACCCAAGCCTGGCCCAATGTTAGGGGATTCTGGTCCAGAAGAGTGAGTCTGGGTTGAATTGGTTCGAGTGACCGTGTGGTTATAACAAGTGCAGTAGGTCTCAAAATAGAATTGAGTTGATGCAAATTGATCTAGCTGAGTCATGATGGATACAAGGTGAGTTGAGTTAAATGGTTTTAATTTCGAAATCTATCTTTAAGTGGGCTACCTGTCAAATTTATCTAAACTTACATGTAGTTGTTATCACCTGATAAGTGTGGCACCCTGATTTTTAGGCCCAACTACCCTCATGATGTGCCAGACCATTTTCATAGATGGGTTGTACTACATGAGTGACACGTTGGTGGGAAGTAAGAAGTAGCACTTTAAGCTTATCGTTGTGGCATTGGCTGATCAAAACTTTCGATGACGTGCAACCCAACAATGCCAACCATGTGAACCACCGAGTATGTACATTTATTAGGCAGGTCCATGACATTGTCGATGACCAACCTGTCCAAATATTTACAATGGTGATGGACCTGATATTCTTGCCAGACTTTGTTGTGGGTGCTCTCGTGTGCAACCTCACTCAAACTACAGGTACCTGTCGCTATATATACGCCATCGGTATTTTCCTTTAATCATGCTACGCAACAATTAAGGATGGCAACTATGTTAGCGCAGGGCTGGGTTTGACCCTAGTCAAGCTTTAGTCGAGCCGGAATGAAATGGGATTTTGACCAAAGTACTTTCATTGCTAATGCCAAACACTTCAAAATTTGGAACTTTTAAAATTTTTCCAGCAATAGCCCCTGATAGCTATCTAAAAAAATTTGGTATAAAATTGTTGGGGAATCGCGTGGAATCAAACTCAAATTCAATAAAATAAGCTAAAATCAAACGTGAACAAATTAAAGCATACACAAAGCACATGAATTTTATGTGGAAAAACCCTCACGGGAAAAAACCACGGCACAAAGTGACAAACAGTCCACTATAAAACAATTTTACAAGAGATGAATGGACTTATTAATCTAAATAATCCCAAAATACCTTCTTAAAACCTTAGCTTTGCATTAGAATACCTTTAAAATGTCTTAGCATTCACTTCGAATACCCTAAACCCAATTACACTCGATATATATACAATCACAATCAGAATTAGAAACAAATAGTGCACTTATGCAGTTCCATGCGTGTCGTCGATGGGATCTTCGATGGCATCAACAATCATTGAAAACTAGTCGATGGCATCGAAGCCACCTTCTTCGATGCCATCGAGTAGCAACTCCAAAACTGTTTAGTGAGCAACTGGGATTTTTTTGAATTTTTTCGATGGCATTGAGTGATCTGTCGATGACATTACCAGACCCTTAATCTTAGTTAGATTGAAGACATATGACAACGATCTCCATCATGGATTTAATCTTCATGCTCCATTGCTCCACCATGTCATCACCATCTCTAATTACTTCCATTATAACTTCGTTGTTGCTTCTCATGCACACTTCGTCTTCATTAAGCCTTCATCAAGTCCAGAGAAGTCGTACAAAACTTTAACTTCTCTATAGGAACCGCCTTCGTAAGCACATCAGTTAGGTTCACTCCCATAAAGATCTTTTCTAGAGTCACACCGCCTTCTTCAAGCACATGTCAAATAAAATGATGACGAACATCGATATGTTTAGTATGTGAGTGATAAACAGAGTTCTTCGCCAAATTAATCGCGCTTTCGTTGTCACAATTAATCGACATGGCCTCATGCTGAAGCCAAAGATGATTTATAATTTCTCTCAACCAAACACTTTCTTTGAACGCTTTTATCACAATTATATACTTAGCTTCGGTTGTGGAAAGAACAACTACAGACTAAATGTTTGACATCCAACTCATCGACCCACCTATTAACAGAAATGAGTAGTAGGAAATCGATCTTCTATTATCCATATTTTCTAAATAATCAGCATCCGCATAACGTATTAATTTGTTTTATGACTTTTCAAACATTATGACGTAGTTCATCGTACTTCTTATATACCGAAGTAACTATTTCATTACTTCCCAGTATTGCTTGCCTTGGTTAGTCATGTATTTTCTTACAACACCCATTGCATCTGAAATATCTAGTTTGGTTGAGAATGACATACATCAAACTACTAATGACACTTGAATAGGGCACATGAAACATTACTTGCTAATTTTCTTCATCTATAATATGACATAGTTCAGAAGAAATGCTAAAGTGAGCATCATGGGGTATGGTAACTAGTTTCGCCTTATTCATACTGAACTTTATCAATACATTCTCAAAGTATTCTACCAGTGATAACCGTAGCCCGCTCCTCTGCCTATATCTGTGAACATTTATGCTAAGAATCTTCTTTACATCCTCTAAACCTTTCATTTCGAATGTCCCTGACAATCGAATCTTCAATGTATTGATCTTAGACATGTTATGGCTAGTAATAAGCATGTCATCTACGTACAATATTAGTACGATAAATTATCCACCATTCAGTGTCTTGTAATAGACACAATGATTATATTGACTTCTGGTAAATCACTTACTCAACATGAAAGTATCAAACTTTTTATACCACTGCCTAGATTATTGTTTTAAGCCGTACCAACTCAACCTGCGAACTTTATTGTCAGTCCCTTATACTCTTAACCTATCTAGTCGAAGGTGCACATGTAGATCACCTGATAACAACACACATATATCTTTGGAAAGGCCCACCTGGTGGATGGCTCCTTTCACAGAAAAATCCAATGAAATTGATATTCAAGACGATTATCATACCATGAAATCCAACACCGTGTGCAATCATACATGCTTCTGAGAATCCACTACAAAATCCACATGGGGTTTATACAAAAAAAATAAATAAAAAAAATAGCCTACAAACAATCCTGGAAGCAAGAAACGCCAAATTCAAATACATTTATTTTCTTCCCTGCTTTACAATCCAAACAAACCCAAAACCCTAAATGTTGGCTTTCATCAAATAATCACCACCATTACCCAATTAAAAAATAAATAAATAATGTAACGTGTAAAGGAAAAAAAAAAGAAAGAAAGAAAGAAAGAAAGAAAAAAAAATCTTCCCATCGCATTGGTCGAATTTAAGGAAGAAAATAAAAAACCATCTTCCTCAATCCGATCGAGTCCGCTCTAGGCCAACTCCCTTTGCGTACTGAAGCTCAAGTGATACCTGCCGTTCCATTTGAATATGTCGATAGAAGTTTGCGATGAACATCTCCGCTCTCCTGTCGATGTCATCGGATGCATCGCTTCTAGTCCTTTGGATTGGCGATGGCGACAAACCCATCTCACAGTCTTCAACATCGACATCTGCCGTGCAATCGATCAAGCCAGATGCGTTGTTGAAGCTTAGCTGCCGCCGACTTGAGGATTCAATCATCGATGGAAGGCCCCATTTGTGGACGTGGAAGCTTAGTAGGAATCTTACTTTCTCTATGGCCCTCCTTAGACGGCTTAGCAATAACCAGTTTCCTAATGCCATGGTGTATAGAAATCAACGAAGAGAGAGAGAGAGAGAGAGAGAGAGAGAGAGAGAGAGAGAGATTTTGAATAGTTTTGGGAGTTGTTTGTGGGTTTATATAGGCTGAGAGACAGAGACGACGGTTTTGTGAAGTTGCTCGGGAGCTCATGAGAGAGGAGCGTGACAAAGAAGAGTACCGCGTTAGAAGTCAAAATTCTACGTAATCGGCGATTTTTTTGGGTTTGGTGTTATTTCGATGCATGATCAGGTTCCCTTGACTGCCATAACCTTACCGTAGTTCCACTTTTCCCGCCATTTTTTTTTTTTTTTTTTCTTTTCATTGTGCAGCAAATCCAGCTGTGTATGAGGTAGGCTAAGTCATGGAGACCATCTGATATGAAAATCACGCCTATCCAACAATTAGATGGGCTATCCATCAAAATCAATAGGCGGATAACGATCTGATTAACATCAGAGTAGTGGCCCATCTGATGAGTGGATCATCTACTTTCGATAGATAAAAATTGATTTTCACGATTGGGATGACCTTTCTTACGGCTTGGATGCAGTGATGAGTGCCACATCGTGGACGGTCATGTCAGGCGCTCTGTGGGGCCTACATCATTTATATGTTTTATCCACACCGTCCATCTATTTGACAGATTATTTTAAGTCATGAACCCAATAATTAGGCAGATTTAAAGCTCAAGTCGACCACACACGTAAAGCAGTGGGGATGGAACTCTTACCGTTGCAAACATCCCAGGCCCACCATGATGTTTATTTTCCATCCATCCTGTTCATAAGGTCGTATATACCTATACGAAGGGAAGACATAAATATCAGCTCGATCCAAAATTTCTGTGGCCCTATAAAGTTTTCAACTATAAGATTTAAATCCCATTGCTTCATGTAGTGTGGTCCATTTAACCCTTTGATCTGTCTCTTTTTCGGTCTCGTGGCCTAAAATGATATTTCAAAACAGTTAGACGGCGTAGATAAAATAAATAGATCACTGTAAGCCTAATGAAACTCCTGACATGACCTCAGCGGAGGCAGTACCAATCTACACCCAACATCTGGGAAAAAATATACATGAAGCTGACGTCACTACTGACAACTTCTGTTTTCTTAGGGCCTAAGTTTGGCAGATTGGGTCTCTGACAACTGGCATGAGTTTGGCCGGCGCGGATTAGGTGTTACCCTGCTAACAGCTTGGCGGGTGTTACCCTTACCGTGGGGCCCACCTTGATCGTATGTTGTATATCCACTCCATCTATCTGTTTTAGAGCCTATTTTTTGAAATGTTAAAGAAAAAAATTTAAGCATCTCTAAATATCAGATAAACCACACTACAAGAAATAGTGATGATTGATCGCTCACCATTAAAAACTTCCCAAAATCCATTGTAAACGTATTGTGATGTTTATTTGTCATCCAACTCAGTGATAAGATAAAACAGAACGGAATGAAGGAAAAATAAAAAGATCATTTTGATTTAAGACTTTTATGACCAAAAAAAACTTTTAATTTTGGTTCACTACTTTTTCATTTGTGCTCCACTACGGATTTGGATCTAATTAAGTTTTTCACACTGTTATAAAATGTGCTGAAAAAATGAATGGACTGGATATGAAACACATTATTAAGATGAGCCCTAGGAGATGGATGCAGCCAGGCTAGGGATTTGTTGGGCGCACAGTGATGTATTAGTTTGATCCATGCTATCCATATATATTTTTCCGATCATTTTAATGTATGAATCTAAAATTTAGACAGGAACAATGCTTAAGTGGACCGCACCTGAGGAAGCAGCAGCAATAATAAAACTCACCGTTGAAACCTTCTTGGGAGCCACTTTGATGTTTATTTGCCATCCAAAACTTCTACCGCTCACGAGAAGTTTTTAACGGTGGGAATTCAATCTCCACTGTGTGGTACATTTGAGCATTGGATCTTCCTTATTTTTGGGTTCATATCTTAAAATGATCTAGAAAAATGGATAGACGGTGTAGATAAAACCCATATATCACAGTGGCCCCACAGAGCCGTGCCAAGATGAATTATCGTCCAGGTGGGTTGCATGGCTATTTTTAACCATGGCTCAATGAAATCTTGCCATGTGAGGCCTCCCCAAACTAATGTTTCTGCAGCCTCATCGAATCTGGTTCCCCCGGTCCAGCAAACATGCTCTGCATGGGGGTACTCAATCTGTGTCTGCCCTTTATAGGGCTAATTATGGACTGTGCAGATCTGGGCGTGGCCCACTTTGATCTGAACAACCCATATCTTGCACAAAAGTGAGTGGCTCGATTTGGGCCTGGGCCTGTTTGTTTTGGCCCACCATGAGTGTTGCTGATGTAGAGCGGGTTGCTGACAGTTTCATGAGAAGATGGATCAGAAAAGGCCCGATTAGAAGCGAAGGTGATCTCCGGACTATCAGAACTTAAAACAGATGTATCTCGCAATTCGAATTTGTAAAATACCACCGTATCAACAGTCGAAATCTTATCTTAATTTCTTTTTTACTATTTATAATAAGTTTTAGTTTGAGTATAACTCTTCATCTGTTGGGCTTTAAGAGTTGCACCAGAAAAGTGCGTGAAATGATTAGGAGAACAATGGTGAAGCCAAACAGGACACTTACTATTTTTGGCTGAAAACCAGGAGGAATCACCACCATCTATAAATAGTAAGTTTATTTACAATGAGTTGCGAATTATAGGAGTTTTAGTTGTAGTTTAATTCCAAAACTTCTTCCATGGTTTAGTATCCCTATTTAAAGGGATGTAAACTCGTTTATCCATTCATCAATTAAATTACAAATTTTGTAGAATTTATTTTTATTTTCTTAATTTTATTTTCCTAGTTATCCTTAGGAAGACCGTGATTGACCTCATGAAGTAGTTTTCTTGGAGGAAGACGGTGATCGACCTCATCACGTTCATCCTGCGTCAGTTCGGACTTGAGGCTAGGATTTACTATGTCAGCTGGCCTGTATAGATCTTGGGCCAGCCCATTGATAGCCCTCGATCCTAGCCATCAATTTTCTTTTTCAATTGGTAGCTTGTGGTATGCTCAAGAGAGATCCAAGCCATCCGTCAAGTGGGTCCCACTGTTTATGCTGAAAAAGGTCACAAAACCTTCAAATGGTAAGATCGTATTTTAACTCTTGGCCCGAGTCAGGAGAGGGGACCACCAGAGATAAACCACACATTTTGATATTTGCACTGTGGTGGGCCCTACTTATGATGGTTTCTGTCACCAACGGTGGGGCCCGTTTATGATGGACTGCGGGACACAACCTCAATTTAGTAGCGAGGGTGGTAAGCAGAGATTGTTCATCCTCCAAATTAGCTCGTGATGCATTCGGGGCGCTGACTGATGAGTCGACTCGCCGATTTTTCGTCCTTCCTTGTTGATCAGATGGACAGCACAACGGTGAAAGGTCAAAGTTGAAAGGGATCAGCTCAAAACAGCACCGGCATATTCTGTTTACGGATGGTTGGGGAATGGCCACGCTTGTAATTGATTTGGTCTCTCCCAACGATTCGTATATCAACGGTCCAGATTACCTAGACATGGATCCCACTCAAACAAACGACACAATAGCATACGAAATTACTAACACGAGTGTTAGGCATCGCAATCGGTCTGGTTGGGTCGTGTTATGGTGGGCCTGGGCCCGCAAGTTTACTACACAGGTTCTGGAATAAGTGAAAAATTATTGCTTTTCTACTTTTTATTTGTTTACTCTCCTCTTTCTCTTTCCTCTCTCTCTCTTCCTCGTCACCATACTTGATGGACAGTCCACGGTAAAGGTGGCTCTGCATGATGGACTGTCCACGTCAAAGTTAGGCTCCACATGATGGACAGTGGACATTGAAGGTGGCCCCACAGGATGGATGATCCACATCAACGTGGACTCACATGTCCCTGATTATGAATGAACTACATCCAAAGCAAGCCCCACATGCTGGATGGCCCACCTTGAAGGTGGGACCCACGTGACAAACGGTCCACATCACTAATTGGCTCCACGTGATGGGCAGTAGATGTTGAAAGAGGGCCCCACATGATGGATGACCCACATCAAGATGGGCCCCACATAATGGATGGTTCACATCAAAGATCAGCCCTTAGTGATGATGAATGACCCACATTCAAGGCAGGCTTGATTGTCCACTTTGAACATGGTGCCCCCGTGATGGACGGTCTACAACAATGGTGGTCTCCACATGATATGGGTGGCCATTGAAGATAGGCCCCACATGATACATGACACATGTCAAGGTGGGCCTACATAATGGATGGTCGACATGAAAGGCTAGCCACTTGTGATGAATGGCCAACATCCAAGGCGTCCTTGCATGATGGAGGCCACGCCGAATTTGGGCTCCGCATGATGAACAGTCCACATTAAAGGTGGGTTATGTGACAATCCATATCTAATGTTTGACATGATGAACCCACATCCAAGGTGACCTGACCGATTTTTTTGACCTGTCGTCCTTTCGCAACTGGGATGCGCAAAGTCCTTTCGCAACTGGGATGCGCAAGTCCTTTTGCAACTAGGATGCGGAAAGGAGTTTCCTAAAACTATAAAAAAGGGTCCCTAGGGTTTTTCTAGGGTATGTTGTGTTGATGAGAAAAACAACAAGAGGGTTTCCTAAAGCTTTACAAGGGATTTGCTAAAGGGTTTAGGGCTATCAAAGGTGAGAAAGAGGGAGAAAGAGAGAGAGGAAGCTTATAGAAGGGAGGTTCTGCTCGTGGAGGTTCTATACTGTGCAATCTATATCTTAGCGCTTCTATGTCCTCATAATCGGTGAGATCTCTCTGGTTTTCACTATTTTTCTTATTGTTTATCCACTCCTGCGTGAGTGAAGAAGATTGTAACGTTCTACTTCATAGTGGATTGTTGATCTGGACGAGGTCCCATGGTTTTTACCTCTTTGAGGGTTTTCCACGTAAAAATTCTCTTGTGTGGTGTGTGATTGATGCATTGATTATTTTCATTGCTTTATTATCCATAATTCTGGTTTGTTCTGGAGGGCTAGATCCTAAGGTTTTGTGCAAGGCCCCCAACACCGACATGATAGATAACCCATGTTGATTCAAAAATCTGGTACACCCTCGCCGAGTTGTTGGACCTTTAGACACATGCACAAGGAGAAGACAATGGAGACCCTGGCTAGAGCAGGGGACCCTCCGACGCCAAAGTTAGGCCAGGAATCTCGGTCTATTAGTAGAGTTTTGGGTCAGAGATTCTGCATACCTTTTCATGTATATGGGCCCCTTATTTATAATGTAGATGGGCCGAAAATGGTTCGTGATCTTAGGCGCAATCTTGGCACGGGTTTCTCAACTATTACGCGAGATTCATGTAAGTGATAAGTGTTGACGTAGTTGACCCTAAAATCATGCAATGGGTGATTGAGACCGACCTGGGCTGAATCCCCGATCACTCAGGTTAAAGCTGAGGAGATTTGCTCGGAACGAGTTTCCACACCATCGTCGCTAGTCAGCTCTTCATGTTCCTTGATCTATCTAGTAGGTTCCGACCATAGGGGGCAGATCCATTTCTTCGTCAATACTTACCATTCTTGATAGGCCGTCCCTTCGATCTTACCGAGTTGATTGATCTTTTGGCCATCTTTTGATCGTATACATCCGAACGGCTTTTGGAGATGTACAAATAAGCTTGATCGAAGCTCAGAAATACACAATACTGATGACTAGGCTTGGGAGTGTAGAGTTTATCCTCTCTCCAAGACGACCTGACATGGTTGTTCAGGAGCTCTTTGGTCTAGAAGTATGTGCTCGTGAGTTCGAGCTGACCCTACGGGTGGTCAAACCACTTTTACCCATAACAACCCACATCAAAAGTGGGGCAGGTCCCACATGATGGACGGTTCACATTGAAGATAGGGCCAAGGTGGGCCCAACTTAATCAATGGTCCACATCAAAAGTTGGCCCGTGCTCTACCTGCTAAAAGGAATCCGCAGTTTGCGCAGGCGTCCGCAAAGGTGGATTTTGTCCGCTTGGGCCCTAAAAAATTCTTGGTAAAATTTCAACAGAGACAACAGATGGAGCGATTTGAAGCTAATCGAAATCTGCAGAGCAAGCTGAACATTATAGAGGTTATGAAATGGTTGGATCGGGAAACCCCTCTTCTTCGTGGAGTGTGGCTCCGTCTGTTGGGTATTCCGTCAAATGCGTGGTTTCCTGACACCGCTTGCGAATTCATTTGGAGAGGTGGTGGAGATCGATAAAGTTGTCGCAGAGGGATTTTTCTAAGCGTTTGCGAGAGTGAGGGTAAAGCTCTCCTCCTCTTCGGATCTGCAGAGAGTGCGGGTACTTCAGGTAAAGGGCCGGGATTATCCTATATTTGCAGTCTTGGAGAGTCAAACCAATGAAGGTGTTCAAATGGCTCCCCCAAAAGCTTTTGCTACGAGCAAAGAATAGACGAAAACTTGGGTGGAGAAGGCTTTTTACAAAGATCAAAACAGCATTAAGCAAAGCATGTTACCTGTTTGTGTAAATGCCGTAAAGAATGTAGACCGGATGGCTCAGGATTATGGCCAAAATTTGGTAATGCTGCCTATCCCGCTCGAAAAGGTAAATGGTGCTCAGGGAAAGGGGCGTTTTGGAGCAGAATCTGTCTAATCCTATTCAGATAGTAATCATCCTCATCTGGGTTGCCCGGATAGTTCGAGTAAGGAGAGAAGGCATTTGCCTCCTGCTCACAGAGTTGAGGCCCCATCTGAGACTACTCATTTCCTAACTGAGGTTATGTCCACTCCAGCCCCTATTCAAATAAGCTACCCCTTGGCTCAGCTGACTGTGTCTATGCCTGATGAAGGTAAAAAAGCTGTCCTGGAGGATAAGAGTAGGGGAGAAGCCCTTATGATAGACCAGTCAGGTCGAGATGCTCTGGTAATGCAGCTGGGGAGAGTATCTGAATCTGATTGAATAAGCACTCCCAAGCAGGTAGATAGGGAATCTGATCCTTTCAATGATCAGTCAAGCTCTTTCCAGCAGGAAGCCAGGGAAGCTGATCATTCCTGCGCAACATCAGCAGGAGCCTGTCCTGTTTGAGAATCAACATGTCATATCACAAAAAAATCAGAGCAATGCAGTGGTCAAGGGAGGGATTTGAAATTAGGCAATGTCAATTCTGCAACCCGGAGCTGACATGGCATCTTCCTCCCCTGCTCCTGATCACTCTAGGAAGGAGTGGAGGTGAGGACATCTTAGGAGAATTTCAACTGACCACCTATCCAGCAGGGCTAGATCGGAAGGGAGCTCGCCTGCTCGCCCAAGTCAGTTTGTTGGAGAATCCTATTGCATGCAAGAGCACCTTCTAAGCGCCGAAGCCCCTCAGAGGTTTGGTGGCGACCATATCTTATTGGCTCAGTCTCTGGGTGTAGTAGATGTGGCACACACCGACCACCTACAAGTTGACATTTCGATGTATTTTCAGACTCGGGCATTACACAATGCTCAGGACCAACTACAGCCTCAGCCTAATGTTGACAGAGTTACTACACAGATAGGAACTTCAAATTTAACAAATCAGCAAGGAGGGATCATAGAAGGAAAGAAAAAACCAAAGAAAAAGCAGGCAGAGGGTGTAAGTCAGCACGAAGGAATGCTAGGCAAAGGCAGAAGGAGGTTCGTTTCAAGCAGGAAAATGGCGAGATTGATGGAAGAAGGTGAATGGTTCTGCCGGTTGCGGAGAATGAAGCGAAGGTCAGTTAACTCAGGATGTGTTACGGATGGATAGCGTGATATTTTGGAATGCCCGAGGGGTAGGAAATAAAGCAACTATCAGGTCTTTGAAGAAGTTAGTTCGCAGGCACAATCCCATGCTGGTTGCTGTATTGGAGCCCATGGTCAGGGAAGAGAAACGCATCGCCATTGGGCTGAAGCTGGGTTTCCATTTCACTTTATCAAATGGAGATGGGGGGTAAGATTTGGGTCATTTTAAAAAACCAACTCTCTATTTCCTTCCATGCTTCTACCAATCAGTGGATCTCTTTAAATGTTCCGATTCAGAATGACAGGACTGTAGGTATTCTTATGATTGTATATGCAAAGTGCTCTCACATTCTTCGAAGGGTGCTGTGGCAGGATCTTGTAAACTTAAGTAGCGCGGTGACAGAGCCTTGGGCAGTGGGGGGTGATTTTAATGCCATTGTTGATTCTAGCAAAAGATGAGGAGCAAGCGTGGGAGGAAGCATTAGTATGTTAGAGTTTTTTGCAGCAATTCAGGGATCAGGGCTCCTAGATGCGGGCTATGTTGGCAATCCATTCACGTGGAGAAATAACAGGGCTGGGCAAGCTAGAATTTGGGTGCATCTGGACAGAATTCTGGTAAATGACAGGTGGGTGACTACTTTTCCTTCTTTCAAAGTGAAACATTTGGCTCGAATAAGCTCGGATCATGCGCCTCTCCTTCTTTCCTTCCCGGTCATCTCTCAGCCGTCCCCCAAACCATTCAGGTACCAACGAATGTGGTCCCTGCACGACTCATTCTAGATCGTGGTCAAGAAAGCGTGGATGGGGTTAAGCTCGTATAATCCCATGTTAAATGTCCAATTAGAAGACGAAGCAAATTTAACAATGTGGAACAAGGAAGTGTTTGGCAACGTCTTTTCCCAGTTAAAAGAGGCAAAGACAGAACTAAATTAGTTGGAAGACAGGATGCAGCAGGATGGATCGGAGGATCTAATGTTCCAAAGCTTGGCTACTAGGAGAAAATTGGCTCAGTTAGAGCTCATGGAGGAGGTATTTTGGAAGCAGAAAGCTAGAAATTCCTGGCTACAGGCGGGAGACAGGAACATGAAACATTTTCACGCCTCAGCTCAAGAGCGGATTAGGAGAGCTAACATCACAGAGATAAAGGACAACAATGGAGTTTTGATCACTGATGCAGCGCAAATGAAGGCCAAAGTGGTAAATTTTTTCTCCGCTCTCTTTCAGGCAGATTCTCTCTTGTCTTTAGATGGTTTTCTAGATGCTATTCCGTTTGTGCTATCCTCTTGGAAAAACTCTGCTCTTCTAGTCCCTCCAACCCTCTCAGAGACTTATGAAGCGCTTAAATCTCTTCCATTGGAAAGTGCGCCCGGGCCAGATGGATTTTCAGTTTCATTCTGTATTGATTGTTGGCCGACCGTAGGTGAGGATATTCATAAGGCTGTCTGTTTTTTTCTGGAAGGGGGCCAAATGCCTAGAGATTTCTCGGCTACTCTGATCAGTCTAGTCCCAAAAAAATCAGTGGCAGCTAGCTTCTCTGACTACCAGCCAATTAGTCTTTGTAATGTCATTTACAAGATTTTCTCTAAGCTCCTAGCGACCCACTTGAGTAAGATCCTTTCAAAGCTAATATCCATGGAACAAGGGGCATTCGTTCAAGGTAGGTCTATCACATAAAATGTTGCAATGGCGCTCGAGGCGATGAGGAACATAGACCGAAAATCAAGAGGATGTAACCTCATTATTAAGCTAGATCTAAAAAAAGCCTATGACAGGGTGGACCGGGTCTTCCTCAAGAAGGTTATGAGGCATTTTGGCTTCAGGGATAGATGGATCGGGTTGATGGAAGCTTGCTGGGGAAATTGCTGGTTCTCAGTTCTATTCAATGGGGAGCCTACTGGTTTCTTCAAATCGACTAGGGGGCTTCGCCAGGGGGACCCCATATCTCTAGGGTTATTCATTCTAGCGGCCGAAGTCTTCTCCAGGAATTTCAGGCAGTTGGTGGAGAGGGGCTGGTGTAGTCCTTTCAATTTGCCCCGAGGTAGTCATATTCTCTCTCACCTTTTATTCGTTGATGACACTTTGCTATTTGTTAATGGCAGCCTTCGCTCCTTACGTTCGGTAAAGGCTTTCCTGGAGGCCTTCCAAGAAGCATCAGGCTAGCGAATCAATTTTCAGAAGAGCAGTTTTCTATGTCCTACAAAGTTGAGCACAGGACGAATTAGACAAACGGAAAGAGTTCTCGACTTCTCCAAAGCAAGCGCGGGGGTGCTATATTTAGGTATCCCTCTGTTCAAGGGTAGAGTGACCATGACATCCCATAAAGCTTTGTTGGATAAGGTGGCAAACAGAATCTCAGGCTGGAACACTAGATTCTTGTCGTAGGCAGGTCGTCTGACACTCATCAAGCATGTCCTAGGCAGCATCCCTATTCATACCATGGCAGCCACTAAATTCGAAAACAACCTAGTCGTGGAGATGGAGCGCAAATTTGCCCAATTTTTCTGGGGTAGGGAGGAAGGAAAGCAGAAATTGCAGTGGGTTGCTTGGAACAAGATAATGAGGCCGATAGAAGAAGGTGGATTAAGCATTAAAAAGCTCAAGGAGGTGCTGAAAGCTCAGAGGAGGAAAATGGCTTGGAATGTAAAATACGGATAGAAGACGAGCCCTTGGGTGTTGTACATGCGCGTTCGGCATCGTTTGGATTTGGAAGAGGGTAGAATGCTTGCTTCTTACTCCCTGGCATCCCCCTATTGGAAGGAGGTCCGATATGAGTTCCCAGTGATTGCAAATTCTCTCCAATGAAATGTTGGGAATGGAGAGTTGAATGTCTAGACCACCAATTGGACGGGGATGGGGCCTCTTCTTTCATTGGTGTCTTCTCCAATTCCTCAGGAGTTGATGTCCCTTCAGGTCAAAGACTTCATTGGTCCAGCTGGACCCGCTCTGCCATCATCTGTCAACCTGATCTTGTCTTAAGACCTTTTAAACTCTATAGTACACAGCGGTTTTGCAACTTCAGCTGAGCCTCCTTCCTGGTTTTGGTCACTTGATTATTCGGGTCAGTTCTCCTCAAGATCGGCTTGGCAGCTAGGTAGGGAGATAGGACAAGGAAATTGGTGGAACAAGTGGATCTGGTACTCAAAAATTCCGCCGAAAATGTCACTGTTTTGTTGGCGCCTGCTGAATGGAGCTATCCCTGTGGATGAAAGGGTGCAAAGCAAAGGCATTCTCATGGCTTCAAGATGCTCCTGCTGCAAGACCGGCCTTCCTCAGGACCGCAGGTGGAATCTCTCTCTCATCTCTTCCTGTTTGGTCAGCTGGCGACTCTCGGTGGCTTGCGGCATCACGTTCCTCAATCACCTCTCTATTGATGATCGGCTAAGTTAGTGGAGGAGAGCAGATGCTCCAGGTGCAGCGTCAGCCTCAATCAGGCGTTTGATTCCAATCCTTATTTTATGGGAGATCTGGGTGAGCCAGAATGGAGCCAGGTTTAATGAATCTCCTATCGTGGGAAATGCTGCTATTGTCCGCATCAAGTGGTGGGCGCTAACCCTGTTGGAGGACCAAGAAGAAGTTAGGCTGTGAATATCAGGTACCCACTCCATTGGCCATTCATACACCCACCCCTCCTCTTATCAGGCAGTGAAGTGGTTTATACCTGCAGCAGGGTGAGTGAAATTAAATGTAGGCGGTTCTGCCTGTGGCAATCCAAGTCGATCAGGGGGTGGGGGAGTCTGCAGGAATGAGGAGGGAAATCTGATTTTTGCTTTCTCAGCTGCCTATGGAGTGGGGACAAACAACAGGGTGGAAGTGAGAGCAATTTATGATGGCATTATTCTATACCAGGAGCGACGTTTTGAGAAGATTGTTGTCGAGTCAGATTCCACAGCGGTGGTGGGCTTCTTATCCTCTTCCTCTAGCATCCCTTGGCAATGGCGCCTGTGGGTCAGTAGAATCAAGAGATTGGAGCAGAGCGCGACCCTTGAGTTTTCAGTGATCCCTAGAGAAGGAAATGGCCCGGCAGACGGAATGGCTAGGGAGGGCAGCCAAGCCCAGGCTACAACTGTTTTTGAGAACGCCAGGGGGCTCCCCCCTCAGGTTTGTGGTCTTTTATTCCTGGACAGAGTTGGCTTAGGCTTTATCACATCTGCTCTCTTGTAGTTGCTGCTTAGAGCCTTTTCTCATTCTCTGGTAAGGGGAGGTAGAGTCAGGGGGGCAGATAATCTGGGGAGTTTACAGAGCAGCTCGGGGTAGCGGTCCTGCTGCTCGCTGAGCCCAGTTTCTATCGGTTTCAATGTGCTTTTTCTCTTACACGATAGGTGTGGCTCGCCCTTTTGTTTGGGCTGCACCTGAAAGAATGTACATTTGCTGTGATTATGGAAATGTGGCATTAGTCCACTTTGAAAAAAAAAAAAAAAAAAACAAGAGATATTTATGATCCATTGCCAACCCTAATTACAGTGGGTTGTGGCCAACCCGAGAAGAGTCACATTTATGAAACCTCGAAGCAGGGCATTAGGTAGAGACTTAAAGTGTTTATTTCATACATGTGTATCCCAACCGATGAGTTGACCAGCCTGTTTTACGGGTCAGATCAACTATTCCATAGGGCCCACCTGGTGCACAGCTCGGATATCACACATCATGCCGAGTTTGCATTTTTGGCCTTTACTGGATGTGAATGTGCGCCCAGCAAAGTTAAGAATAAGGGGAGTTATTTAATACTCTGGCAAGGTGTGATGGCTGATGCTCAGGCACTCAGAGATTGTAAACGCGGCAAACATAACCCCAAATTAGACTGTCCAAGTTGTGGGACCCACTGTTGAAAGACCGGCATCCCAGAATGGGATTGGTCGAGGATGCTAATTTGCTGACTTCGGTCCCCATTTTTCATCTGACCATCTGATGATTTCATTTGGGTCTTTGAATGCAACGTGTAAAATCAAAGGCAATTGCATCTAGATAAATGGCGGGAGGGCCTGTGATTAGTTCAGGCCCTCATGATGTTAAATTAACTGGTGGGTCTCAGCATGAAATCAGCTAGCACAAATACGTGGGTAAATTCACACATCATGGTGGGCCATTTATACTTTGGATTAAATGGGCAGTTATCCATTGCTTTCTACAGTGCGGCCACTTTTGTGAGATTTGACTGATGTTTGACTTGAAGTTCTCCATGGTAGGGCTGAACTTTTGGATCAGTTGGATGTTGCCCGAAGTAATTGACATGGGCCACATTTAAATGCAAGTTGGATGATAAACTATCATCTACTAGTTTGTGATACCACATTTGTCTTGAAATAGAGGTCTTCCACGGACACATATAGCTAGTTGGATGATATTTGTATCATTAACAAGCATAAACGTCAATCGGTCATGCGTGAAGGGTTCATGGCACAAGGAGACGTGTCCATCACTATCTTCCTCAGGGGATAACTACTCCGAATTTATGGAGCTCTCTAGATTCCTTACAGAGTTTCCTCAAATCCATGGGGGGATAAAAGTAGGATTAATTCTTAATAAATTCAAAAGAACTTGATTGATAATAATAATAAAAAAAAGAAATTACAATTCTTTAAATAAGGAACTCAAACCTAAGATGGAGTTTTAGACTTTTCCAACTCAAACACCCTAAAAATGTGACTTACTATAAATAATAAATTTACTATTTATAGACCTCTATTATTACTAGACTTCATGGTTTTTTTGGCCCAAAAATAGAAAGTGTCCTATTTAGACTAACCATGTTATTTTCGTAACTTTTCTAAGCCCTTTTCATGTTGGGCATGATTTATATAACTCAATGATCAAAAGTTTTTTTGTTTTTTTTGGAAAGATTATATTCATATACAATGCAAAGGAGCTGTATAGAGAATGGTAGGGCCTGCCAACATAAAAATTAGAGGCAGGCCCACAATCAACTCGAGGCGACATTGCCTACTACAACTCACGCAACTATCTTAGGCCTAATTAATTTGTCCAGGAAAAGTATGCCTTTGATGAGATCTGGAAGATCGGATATACATTGGAAGAACGGTGGGACTGGCGGCTACTACCTCTACGAGCCAATCCATCGGCCACTACGTTAGATTCTCTAGGGGGAATACGAATTGATACTTCCATGCCGTCCACGAGGGATTTGATTCTAGTCCACCAATACCATAGAGTCCAAGAGATGCCCTCCTTGTTTATAGCGTCCACGACTATCTTGGAATCACTAACGAGGTCCACCTTTAGGAATCCAATATCTCTACTAATCGACAACCTTTCTCAGATTGCTTTTGCTTCTGCCCTTCCATTTGATCCGAATCCATAGCCCGAGGAAAAGGCAAACAAAAAATTACCATCACTATTCCTACCAACTCCGCCACCTCCCGAGCTCCTTAGGTCGCCCAAGGCTGACCCATCGACATTCACTTTGATCCATCCCACTGCGGGCCGAGTCCATTTCACAAATCTCTCTTGTTTTGGGATTGCCGATCCCCTTGGAGGCCCAGGTTGTCCAGATCCATGACAGCTGAACATTTGACTGAGCGTTGGAGGGGGAGAAGGGGCGCTAGCACGTGAATCCAATGGTTCACCCTGGAGATAATCTTCAGGGATGAGACAGCTACCCCATCCATGCGGGTTGTGTTTCTGGCTAGCCATAACTCCCAGAAAATAATCGATGGAGTAATGTCTGTGAGGGTGAGAAAATGGTCTCGCGTTGCTGCCTTAGCCCACCAAGAAGAGGCCCTGCTAAAAGCTGATGTTGATGGGGTTTTCCTCCTCAGAAAGAGGAGAGAGCAGAGTTGCTCGACTGGTCGAGTGAGCTGATCAACTGCTCGAGTGATGCTCGACTCAAAGTACAACGAGCAATGGGTTTCGGATCTCCGAGGTGCTCGACCAGTCGAGTGGGCCGCTCGACCGGTTGAGGACCCTGCTCGATCAGTCGAGGTTATGCGGATTTGAGTCTGAATTTTGTGCGGAATGCAAAAATCTGAGGCAGTTTCGTAAGAGGTGCGAAAGGGAGTTGGATAAACTATAAATAGGGGTTCCTAGGGCTTTTATAGGGAATGTAAGAGGGTTTCATAAAGCTTTGTAAGAGTTTGCTAAAGGGTTTAGAGCTATCAAAGGTGTGTGAGAGAGAGAGAAAGAGAGAGAGAGGAAGCTTGTGGAAGGGAGGTTCTGCTTGTAGAGGTGATTTACTGTGCACTCGATATCTTAGCGCTTCTAGGTCCTCGTAATCGATGAAATCCTCCATTTTTCTTTTATTTTCTTATTTTTTATCTGCTCCTGCGTGAGTGAAGAAGGTTTGATCCAAGCGGTGTGTGCTTGTGATCGGTTGTAATATTCTACTTCATAGTGGATTGTTGCTCTGGACTAGGTCCCGTGGTTTTTACCTCTTTGAGGGTTTTCCACGTAAAAATCTTTTGTGTTGTGTGGTTAGTGCTTTGATCTATTTCATTGCTTTATTATCCCATAATTCTGGTGTTGTTCGGGAGGCTAGATCCTAAGGTTTTGTGCAACGAACTCCAATAGAGGTAGTCTAACTAATGGGAATGCCAAAAAGCCCGCCGAAGTGCGCTCACACGATATCAGCCAGCTGCCCTGACAAGAAGACGTGGTCTAATGTTTCAATATGAGGAATGAGAGGCATAACACAACAGGTGCATTTGGATGCTAGGGAGATGCCTTTAGCCTGCGTTCTAGCGTCAACGGGAATGACTTTGTTGATAACTTTCCAAGAGAATAGGGAGAGCTTGGGTGCAAGAATTTGATGTTAGATCCGTTTAGCCCATGCCAGATCAAAAGTTATACTCAAACTAAAACTTATTATTTGTGGTAAAAATGAAACTAAACAGGACTTTTGACCATCAATTTGATGGTATCTCACAAATCTGGCATAGACAACCCATTATGGCGGGGTTGGTTGGCTTAAGTAAGTCCTCATATCCCAAAATCATATATAATATGTTGAAAAACTCATTACATTTTGAAAAATATGACTGATTTAAGGTTCCGACGATCTAGATTGTTTCTGCCTCCGATCGAGCTTTCTCTGGTCTATCTTTACCATGAAAGTGTCTGTGACCCGCTTTATATCAGTTCAAAAGGTTGGCCCCCCCACGAAGAACAACCAATAAAAAATCTGACTAATTCTTATAGTGGGGCCACACCATAGAAAAATGCACGATATCGGGTCTGGTTGAAAGTGCACTTGGATGGCATGGCCAGATTGGGCAGCGGATTGGTCATGGCAGCCCTCAGAGAAGGCAATGGGCCGGGGGATGGCATGGCCAGATTGGGAAACGACAGCCAAGTTTCGACCCACTTTTCCATAATGGCAGCCCTTCCTAGCGTTGTCAGGGGGCTGCTATTTCCGGATAAGGTGGGTTTGGGAGCAGTCAGGGTCGAGGGGAGCAGTTAGCTCTCTTCCATCTGGCTTTGGTGGTCACTCGCTGGCGCAGTTAGGTGCGGGGGTTTGCTGGCTGGGTGGTGTTCATATCTACACAGGTGTATATGTTAGTAGGATGAGGTGTTACTCTCATTAGCCCAATATGATAGGAGGGTCCCGTCTTTTGTGGGGCCTCCCCAAATTAGCTTGGTTGTAATCATTCTCTTTGCAATATTCCAGGGTTCTTCCTCCTGTTTCTTAAAAAAGAAAAAAAAGTGCACGTGGACCACCTGATAACAAGATGGTTCTCTCTCTCTAAATCTTTATGGTATGGCCAACCTTTTGGATGGCTCGTTCTACATCACAAGCAGTGATGGCAACTTGGTTTTCAGTTACACCAATGATATCAAAGAAAAAGCCAATGAAATTATATTAAAATCTATTATCATAACATAAAATCTATCTAACCAATACCATTCACAAACATGAATGCTTCCATATAAGAATCCACTATCCAAAATCCACATGAATTTGTACAAAAACCGCCTACAATTGTACAATCCTAAAAACAACAAATGAAAACCAAATACATTTAATTGTTTCTTTGCTATACAATCCAAACAAACCCAAAACCCTAAATGGTGGCGTTCATCAAATAATCACCACCATACCGAGAAAAAAAAATAAATCTTTACATCCATAGAGGTTTATCCAAACTCTCCATACTATAGCATCTCATTGGTCGAATTCAAGGAAGAAACTAAAAAACCATCTTCCTCAATCTGATCGAGTCTGCTCTAGGAAATCTTCCTTGGTGTACTGAAGCTGTAGTTACACCTGCCGTTCAATTTGAATACGTCGATGGAAGTTTACAATGTAGTTCTCCGCTCTCCTATTGATGTCATTGGATGAGTCACTTCTAGTTGTTTGGTTCGGTGATGGTGGCGACGACGACGACAGTTCCATTTGAATACGTCGATGGAAGTTTGCGATGTAGTTCTCCGCTCTCCTATCGATATCATCCGATGGGTTGCTTCTAGTCCTTTGGTTCGGTGATGGCGACGACCCCATCTCACAGTCTTTGACATCAACGTTTGCCATGCAAGCAATGAGAGAGAGAGAGAGAGAGAGAGAGAGAGAGAGAGAGAGAGAGAGAGAGAGAGAGAGAGAGAGAGAGAGAGAGAGAGAGAGAGAGAGAGATTTTGAATGGTTTTGGTTGTGGGTGGTGGGTTTATATAGGTTGAGAGGGGAGCAGATTTGGAATACCAGGTGGACCACACCACAAGAAAAAGTGGATATTGATCATTAAAAATTTGTTGTGGGATTGGACAATGATCTGGTTAACATAGAGTATAGTGTCCCACCTGATGGGTGGATCGTCCTGGTTTTGAAAGATAAATGATTTTCACGATTTGGATGACTTTTCTCACGGTTCAGATCTATGACACGTGCCACATGAGGGAGAAAAGGTGTATGTCGGTGATTGTATGGTGTTGGGGCCAGTATCCCGACTATTTCTTTTTCTTGGCGCGTAAGTTTGGACAATTGCGTTGGTTTCTGACAGACGTGAGTTACCTGCGAAGGACGCGGATTCCCTTTGAAAGAGCATCCTACGATGAGAAGTTAGACTGGGGCAGTGTGATGTTTGACTAAAAATGAGTTAGTTTTAAAACTATAGTGAGCCGCAAGATAAGAAAATGCCTTTAGGTGAAACCTTTATATGTCATTCATGCTATCGATGGGCCCATTGTGATGTATCTGTTTATCCCTTCTCTGGAATCATTTTAAGGTACGTGCACAAAAATAAACATATATGTATCTATATACGACCATACATATTTAGATGCCAGGTAGTTTGGTTGTTGGTATTATAAGAATTCTATAAGGTGGGGCTAATTGATCAACGGTTTGGATCTTCTTAAAGGTTGAATATCTTGATCAGGCGTTATGCGGGTGGACCCTATCAAAGTTGTGATTAAACTAAATTCATGTAAGTGTGGTACGCTTTAATTGTGTTAGACATTGTTCGATCCTTTAAAAAAAAAAAAAAGAACAAAAGAACAAAAGAAGAAGAAGAAAGTAAGATCCAACCCTCAAGTGCGCCACACGGGACAATGTGGAATCGGACTCTAGTCTGGTCATTGGTTTTCTCAACGGGACAACCACTCCAGGCTAGAAATGGAAACACTGAATTGCTCGGATTGCCAGATTCAACTCCTCAGCCCGAATAATCTTTTCTCATATTTTCAGGGAAGGCGATGGGCCGGCTGATAGCTTGGCTAAACTGGCTAGCGGCACCCAGAGTAACTCTCTCATATTGCAGTATGCTCTCCTCCCCTTCAATGTTAGGGGTAGCCTCTTCCTGGACAAGGTTGGTCTCGGGGCAATCCGGCTCGGTTCCTAGCTCCCTGGCCTCTTGGCGATTCGCACTCTCTCCTCCTGCGCTTTTCTGTTATTGTCAGTTTCTAGTTCAAGTCTTTATTCCTACATGATAGGTGAGGCCTGTCCTTTTTATGGGTCCCCACCCGAAAGTTTGTAATTGTTTGATAGTAATGAAATCGAGGCATCTGCCCCTTTCATTTAAAAAAAAAAAAAGTGCGCCACACCAAAAATGACTCTTGCATTTAATGTTTTTTTGCATTTATCGCAACCCAAGCTTATCATTTGGTGATCTGTCTCATTTTTGTGATTTGAGAGAAGGGATGGACATCATGGATAAATAGATACATCACGGTCGGTCCACCCACGTAACTACCAGTTACTACCTAGAAACGGGAGGGGTAGGACGCAATCCGCATCCCATATTACATCTTTGAGAAGAGAAGGACGACATAGATAAACAGATACATCACCTACTCAGATCTGCCCGTTCGTTGCTAGAGAACGGCTGCCTTCCGGCAGAGACTTTTATGAGGTCTTTTAGCAAAGAGGACCTCAATGGTAGATCTAGCAGCAGCACCGGTGAGATCTTCCATCAGTGAAGACTTCTTGCATGCTAGAGGGAGGCATCCGACGTCTTCCTCTAGCTGCACCAGCCCTATCCAGGAGTAAAGATGGTTGGAGTTGTTGAACAGATATGGTTGGAGGTGTGTAACAGAAAACCCAGGAGAAGGTGGGAGAGCTTTAGCATCTTTGTCAGCAATCTCCCATTTGATGTTTCCATCGATGGAATCGATGATGTATAAGAGTACCTTCCTCCCCTTCGCTCGAGTTAAGGTATATTTTCTCACCCTTCTTTGATTTTTAACAAAGCCATTGATTTGGAGGTGGATGGGATGTCGTTTCCGGTCCTCACAATGGCTGAACCGACCTCAATGAATCTATCTGGGAAATACATTGGCCTAGACCACTCATCTTTGGGGTAGAGCGGTCAACTAGAAAGCACAGATGATTAGCCCTCAGGCATTTCACATATTCATAATTCAAGAATATCTCAACACTAATCAGTTTATAATCAATTCAATTCAGTCATTCACAGTAATCATAGTAATACAATAATTTATTTTAATCAAATGGAGAGGAAACATGTTGGGATTACTCACCTGATGATTTGATGAGAAAAGTTACAGAGAAATCTGATAGAGCGGATTAGAGAATACCTATAATCCATATACAGTACACCATAATATTAAAATGAATGGATGAAAAATATCAAGTTCATCATGCCCTTGATTTGTTTTAATTACTAAGGCCATAAATGGGAGTGATGCCTAGGTTCTACAAGATAATATACCTAATGGATAGAGTTTATTTTATCTATCCCAGCCAAAAAGGTCATGCTAGATATCTTATAAGATGACCCCACATGGATGACTTGGATCTTGTAATAGTATGCTACGATGATACATATTTTAACATGTGGATGTATTGTCCTAAACATGCATGTAGTTAAGATAAGTTTTACCATGCATTCGTGTGGTAAAAATATATTAGAGTCGAGTGTCTCACATCTTACCATTTTTAAGGAATACTTTGATTTACACAACTTTTCTTTGCACCGTCTATTTTAACCCAAATTTCACCATGTCCTATCATTTTGCATGCCCTATCAACAACATAAGTTTGAGCCTTGATCTCTCAAGAATTACTAAGATACCTATTTAATGGCTTACGCCTATTTATAACTCAAAACAACATTTATCGTCATCCCATGTAAAAATTAACCGGTGGTTTTGATGTGTACCCTATGATTTCCCTAATGGATAGTTCATTTAGGCATTTGGATGGTCCAATTGGTAGATCAAACTGTGATGGATGATTAATTGATGGTTTAAATTTTAAATAAGTAGATGGTTAGGATGTTAATTATATTTACGGGTAATTATACTGTTAGTTTCACAAACGGATATGTTGAAAGTGGTTTTTGGATGTAGTCTATATTAGAAATGTATATTATTAGATTCAAGTGATTGGTTCATCGATGAAAAATGCTTAGATCATAATTTTGTCGGTAAGTCAAACATATTTATAAGTGATGAGCAAAATGAGCGGATTCAAATTTTAATTTGATGTACGGATAAGTGGATGTGAAGATTCAGTAATTAGTTTACTTTGATCAGGTGGTCTAAATTCAAAGTGGATGGTCAGATATCTTCATCTGATGGTGATAGGTTATATCAATGGTTAGTTTTAATTTACGGGTAAGAATACTAGGGTATTTAATGGTTTATCCTATCAATCAACGGTTGAAAAGTGCTCCTAATGGTTATATTTAGTTTAAACTACATAACTATTAATGGATCTACAAGTGTACAATTGAATCAGTGTAATCGTACATCCTTACATACAGGTAAACTTGCACCCAAAATTTCAGGTTGTTACAACATATATTTGAATTGACAAAGTGGTGAGTGTTATAAATGCTTGATGTTGTATTGATGCTTATGACAAAATGGATGATAATTATCTGGGTTTTTAGTGGGTATGCTTTAATTATATCGGCAAGACACAGAGCATACGCCTGAGCCAATTAGATGTGAAAGAATGGCGTAATGCAATGCAGTGATGGTGTATTTTGAGGAGTAAGGGGGGTGAGAAGGGAATGCGTGTTGCACAATGTTAATGCTTGAAATTAGACGAAAGTGATTAAAAATTGAATGGTTGAATGAACGTTAGTGTCGTAAGACTAAATCGAGTGGCTTTGATCAGGACTAAATAGCTTTGGAAGCTTGGGCTCTGGCTAGGCTAAACTAGACCAGGGATGGACTCTCTTTCTTTCACTTTCACTCTCTTTAGTGGAGGGATGAGATGGATAGATGATTAAGGGATTAGGCGCTTCTAAATGGATGATGATTCATTGTATTTTTGGTTCCTTTATGAATTCTTCGATTTTTCTAAATGAGAAGGGAATATGGCTATTTATAGACTTTAAGCCTTTTTTTTTTTTTTTGTAATTCTTATAAAGTCTAGGGGCAAAGTGTGCCTGGATGGTTTGAATTTGAGATTATCACATGGTATCATCTAATGGGTTGGATGAGGTGGTAAAAGAATAAATTTGGATATGGAAAAGGGCATCAGAATAAATACACACAATCACACACTTGGGGGTTGCAAAAGAGAAGTCTCACACGCTTAGGGGGTGTTTGCCCAGAGAGGAGGTCTGCCACATGGCCGGTGGCACCCAGGGTGCTGCCGGTCCTCATACGGACCTCCTTTCTTAGTGGGCTACCTTCCGCACTCCTGTGTAAGCTCTGTTATAAAGGATGTTGTGTTGTTGTTGTGCATTGTACTTTGATTGGGGCTTGATTTTGGATTTTAATTCGGGCTTGGTTTTGGGTTGGGCTTAAATACGTGAGTTGACTGAGTTATTAGACTGGGTAGGCTGATCGCATGAGTCGACTTCTCAAGTCGACTTAAGGTTATAGGGTTTAGAACTTAGGTCGACTGGGTTGATTGGATTTAGTTGGGTTGAGTTTAGGATTTAGGATTAGGGTTCCTAGAGTTTATACTTATAATGATAGAGTTTAGAATTGGAATTTTGGTTGACCATCCATTAATTCAAACTTAATTAGCTTCACAACTCGGAGTGAGGTGTATACAGCCATGAATTGAGACGTTTTAGCCATGATTTTAGACCATCTTGTTCTATTTGGCCTACCTTAGTTTAAGTGTCACACCCTGAAATTCAGGTACTGAGTGTGTACCCTTAAACTTGAGTTACGATCCATGACTCATACACTTAGTATACTTAAATCAGTGAGTCACATTATTTAATAGAGGCATAATATAATCTGAATTCTATATTCTCATTAACATCCATTAATACCTTCATATCAACTTAATCCATTCATAAGCATTCACCACCACACATTCATAATAATCAAGAATATAAGCTAAACTATTTTTGTTCACTAAATTGAGACTTTTATTAATTCATTAGAATCATCAAGTTATTAAAAAATTATAAAATCTAAATCAGAAGTCATTTTAAAATAGAAATAAAATAATAATATGAAACACCTATCCCATTTGATTATTCTACTGATCTAGAGAAGTAAACTCGTCTTCTCTAAAATGTAGAGAAGAGAGCTGTGGGCGGACCTTATTTCCATTGCTGCGCGCATTCCGGGCCATTGGGCAGTGGGTGGAGATTTTAATGCGGTTCTCTCCATAGCAGAAAGGTTCAGCCACAGAATTCATGATTCGGGACATAATATGGAGTTTGCAGATGCTATGGACTTTGCTGGTTTGGGCGATGTAGGTTTCAGTGGTAACAGGTTCACCTCGAGTAATAATCAAGAGGGAACATCCCGGGTTTGGGCTCGCTTAGACAGGGTTCTCTGCAACTCTAGCTGGATCAATGTTTTTCCCTGCTTTCAAGTGAGGCACCTCCCCTGCGTCAATTCCGATCACTACCCGCTACTCCTTTTGTTTCCTCCAATCAGGCAGGCCTCATAAATCCTTCCGTTTTCAGCGCATGTGGACCACGCATCCGGAGTTTCCAAAGCTTATCCTGCAGGTGTGGAAGGAGGATCTTTCGGACCAGCCCATAACAAACCTCCTGCTAAAACTGCGGAAGGTGAAACTCAATTTAAAAGAATGGAATATCTCAGTCTTTGGAAATATTTTTCAGCAGATCAAATCAGTCGAACAAAACATTAACAAGCTGGAAAACCAAAGCCAAATGGTGCAATAGATCAGCCAGAGGGAACTTCATGCTGTGAGGAAACAGCTTGAACACTTGGAGTTGGTTGAAGAGATCTTCTGGAAGCAAAAATCGCGGAACAACTGACTTAATGAAGGTGATCGAAATACGAAATATTTCCACATGTCAGCCATAGGTAGGATTAGACGAGCTAGCATTGACGAAATTATCCTGGAAACAGGTGTCTCCTCATCTGACCCGATGCAGATTAAAGAAGAAGTCGTTCGTTACTTTACCAAGTTGTTTACAGCGGAACCAACTGACAACCAAGATAGCCTTCTAGAGTCGATCCCGTAGGTAATTTTCGCTGATGACAACGATTTCCTCACCTGTTTCCCCTCCCTAGATGAAGTTAAAAGAGCAGTTATGTCCATTCCTCAGGACAGCGCCCCTGGTCCAGATGGTATTTCAGGTGTTTTCTTTGCATCTTGCTGGGACATTGTCGGCCCCGATCTTCACAAAGCGGTGACGTAGTTTTTCCTTGGCAGGTCTTTGCCCCGTGCGTTCACGCTTCGCTTATATGTTTGATTCCAAAAAAAAAAAAAAAACAGCCCCCAGAGTCTTTGTGGACTTCCGCCCTATCAGTCTATGCAACTGCTTCTACAAAATTTTTGCAAAAGTAATCACTGATCGATTGGCGCAAATTCTCCCCAACATTGTTTCTCAAGAGCAAGGCGCTTTTGTTAGAGGACGTTTAATAGCGGAGAGTGTGGCTCTGGCGCAGGAAATGGTTCATGAGACTGCAAGGAAAGTTAGAGGGGGCAATGTCATTCTAAAGCTTGACATGGAAAAGGTGTACGACCGCTTGGAATGGAACTTCCTTATCAACGTTCTCCGACGATTTGGTTTCTCTCAAAGTTGGACTTATATGATCGAACAGTGTTTTTCGAACAATTGGTTCTCAGTTCTTATCAATGGATCCGCTTGCGGCTTCTTCAAGTCGTCTAGAGGCCTTCGCCAAGGGGATCCTCTGTCCCCGAGTTTGTTCATCCTTGCGGCGGAAATTCTCAGCAGAGGATTTACAAATCTCATCCTCTATCAGAAATGTCTCTCGTTCAGACTCAAACGTGGCTGCAAACAAATTTCACACCTCCTATACGCAGATGATACAATCCTTTTCTTTAATGGAGGTAGTTCCTCCATCAAAGCAGTGATGGATTTCCTTGCTTCATATCAAGAGGCTTCGGGTCAACGGGTCAACTTTCAGAAAAGCTGTACATATGTTGCTTCCTTTATGCCGGTGAATAGGGTCAGAAGTATTTAGCGGCGCATTGGCACCGCCTGCTCCTCCTCGTCCTTCACTTACCTTGGGGTCCCCATATTCCAGGGCAGGGCTAGAATCTCCCTGTTTCGCCCCATTCTGAAAAAAATTGAAAGTAAAATTCAAGGATGGAAGGCTCGGATTTTATCTCAGGCGGGCAGGTGCACTCTTCTCAATCATGTCCTATGCGGCATTCCTATCCACACAATGTCGGCTGCGTTGATTCCGTCCCAAATTCTTCGAAGGATGGAATCATCCTTTTCTAATTTTCTGTGGGGTTGGCACCAAGGTACCTGCAAATGTCACTGGATTAACTGGGACAAAATTTCTAGACTGAAAGAGGAAGGTGGATTGGGAATAAGAAAACTCAAAGATGTCATGGCGGTGCTTAGATTGAAGATGGTCTGGTCTGTTAAAGTTGGCTTCTAAGACAGCTTGTGGGCGGGATACACTGTTTCAAGGTACGACACTCTTGAGGGTGAGAATGCAGGCGCCCCCTCCTCCTCCATCTCCCCCATGTGTAAACACATTTTGTCGCTTTCACCTGTCATTGACAGGCACGTCATTTGGAAGATTGGACGAGGCTCCATTAACTTGTGGCGGGAAAACTAGACTGGGATGGGGAGGTTATCGGATCTCATTGAGCAGCCCCTTCAAAACTCCATGCTTCAACTATCTGTTAGCGACCTTCTCACCCCGGAAGGCTTCAATCCTCACTCTACTGTGGCTGCTCTACTACCGGCGGGGGTGAAAGAGCACATTTTATACTCGGGTCTTTGTACATCGGACCAGCCCGACCGTCGCATCTGGCCCCTGGATCGGTCAGGCTGTTTTTTGGTCAAAATTGGATGGGAGGTTTGCAGGTTTGTAAGGCAGGTGGTGGACTGGGCCCAATGCATTTGGCATCGTCAAATTCCCTCTAAGATTTCCATCTTCCTTTGGTGTCTTTTCCATTGGGCTGTCCCTACGGACGACAGGGTCCAATCCAGGGGGATCTCCATGGCCTCTAGGTGTTTGTGCTACGAAAGTGGGCAACTCTCCTCTCCTCACGCGGAAACGCTGGATCATCTTTTCTGCAGGGGGAAGCTAGCGTCCTCTGTGTGAAACGAGCTTGGGAATATTTGTGGTATGCAACCATCCTACTCCCCCTCTATTGTTGGCAATTTTTCTCGATGGTGGAATTATGGTCACCCGGTAGAGCCCTCCCTCTCCTTCACAGATTAACTGCTTGCCTCATTGTATGGGAGATCTGGAAAGCAAGGAATACTGCCAAATATGACGGGATAAGACCTGACAGCAGCAGGATCGTGGGGAAGGTGAAATGGCTCCTTGGGAAGCTGTTACACGACGGTCAAGCTCCCATCCCGCTCGCCCTCCAAGCCATTTGCTCTCACATCCCTCGTCCGTCTACAGCTTGCCAACATGTTAAATAGACCAAACCTCCGAGTCGAAAGGTAAAAATAAATATTGACGGGGCTGCCTCTGGAAACCCCGGTCCGTCCGGGGGTGGCGGCATTTACAGAAATGCCGATGGTGAGCTGGTTTTTGCTTTCTACTGGGGTTACGGTCGTGCCTCAAACAACAGGGCGGAGCTCCGAGTTCTGCATGACGCGTTGCATCTTAGCATCTCGCAGGGGCTACATGACGTGTTGATTGAATCTGACTCATCCTTTGTGGTGGATGCGTTCAAGGGTCTGTCCTACCTCCACTGGAAATGGGACTACTGGATATCTAGAATTAACACCCTTAAAGCAAAAGGAAATTTTCTCATCTCGTTGATTCCTCGTGAAATCAATGGGCCGACGGATGGGCTCGCTCAATTAGGAGCTGCCAATCAGGCCTCCTTTTGGGCTAACACGAAGGCTTATCTCCCTAGGCTGATTAGGGGGCTCTGTTTTCTTGACAAAGTTGGATTAGGTGGGTTGCCGAAATCATAACCCTTTCCATGTCCATTTCCCTTCCATTTTATAGCCTCACGATAAGCGATCTGGGCTCCCTTTTGTCTGCCCGGGTGCGCCCGAACCATTGATACTTTTGTAGCCTGCCTATTCATATCAATGAAAATCTCAGTTATCCCAAAAAAAAAGAAGAAGAAGTAAACTCGTCTTCGGTTAAATACGGCTATTGTTCCTGGTTTTTCTTCATGTTCTTGCTCTTGAGTCGTTGTATCTATTTCAATTCCATCTGTACAGTTTTTCTATTAATAAACCAGCTAGCCAGGCCCAGCGAGTGAATCCATTATGGTTCGTGCACGATACAATTAAAATGATGCACACAAGTAAAACATAAAAATCAGAAATACGAATCAAATAATGTGAATGCTGTGAGTGGTATTGATGATGCATCAAGTGGGTGTAAATAGAAACTGTCCACTTGCTTAAGTTGCATATCGACAACCCGCAATTGCACTCGGCAGGCTTCTACCATTGGTAGGCATGGGCAAGGTGCACATCCCCCATTGGGCAGGCTACCACATATAGTGAGCTTCTAGTGGATATAATGGGCTGTCCCCTAGGTAATTGTACAAGAGTATTAACGATGCAAGGTACACATATTTAGTACATCAGAAATCATAATACAATTAATCATATCAAATACAATCATTTATTTTAATCATATGGAGAGGAAACATGTTGGGATTACTCACCTGATGATTTAGGGAGAAATCTAATGGAGCAGATTAGAGAATACCTATAATCCATATGCAATATACTATAATATTAAAAAAATAATATTAAGTTCATAAAGCCCTTGATTTGTTTTGATTACTAAGGCCATACGTGAGAGTGATGCTTAGGTTTTACAAGGTAATGTACCTAATGAATAGGGTTTATCTTACCTATCCCAACCAAAAAAGGCAGTCTAAATATCTTATAAGATGACCCACCAAATGAACGACTTAGATATTGTAATAGCATGCTATGATGATACGTATTTTAGTATGTGAATGTTTTGTCCTAAACATGCACGTAGCTTAGATAAGTTTTAACATGCATTTGTGTGGTATAAATATGTTAGATTATATATATATATATATATATATATATATATATATATATATATATATATATATATATATAAGAAATGGTACTATGAGGTCGACCTCATGGGAACTTCCCATGAGGTCGACCTGTGTGGGCCCCACTGTGATGTGTGTTGAACATCTATCCCATCAGTTAGATGCACCATTCAATGGTGGGCCATGGACTTAAATATCAACTCAATCTATTACTTGGGTGGGCCACACCACATACAACAGTTGATAAGTGTTACCCTCCCATTAAAACATTCATAATCATTTATTGAGCCCACAGAAATGTGGTTCACAAATCCAAACCATCCATTGTGTGTGTCCCACTTAGATGAGGGGTCAAACCAAGTTTCAGTTGCATCCAAAACTCAAGTGAGCCCCACCAAGTATTTTTATTAGATTTAGCCATGTATTCACATGGTTTTAGATGGTATGGCCTACCTGAGTTCCGTATATGGCTGATTTTTTGTATATCCCATAACCTAAAGGAGACCCATTAAATGCACGGTGTTGATGTTCGACACACATCACAGTGGGGCCCACACAGCTCGACCTCATAGTACCATTTCCCATATATATATATATATATATATATATATATATATATATATATATATATATAACACATTTTTTACATTTTTATGTGGGTCTTACTATAATGATTTGGATTGATTACACAATTACCACCACTGTATTGACCATTGGGAAGAAATTTCAATCCAATCCGAAATATGTGAGAGCCACGATAACCTAAAAGATTATCATACGACCACCATTGTTTTCTTACTACATAGGCTGCACAAATTTTAGATATGTCCTAAATTTACACTAATAGCCCAAAGTAGCCTTCCAAATCAAATAACGGATGGAGTAGATACAATACATATGTCACTATAGGTACACAATCTGATGACCTAAGATGGTCTATAACGTTAGAAACCGCATTTGGTTTCAATGCTGGAACCAAACTTTTTATTTATATTTATTTATTTTTGAATAGGTCCATGATAATTTAAGCCATGGGTGAGATGGGTAATCCCCACATAAAGGGTGAGCCCAAAAATCTCCTTAAAACAACACTTTTGTGGCCTGCATAAATGCTCAGTGGTAACAATTTAATTTTCACTGTTTAAGGCATTGTGGTCCACATGAATTTTCTTTCGAATAAAAGTTTCAACTCCAAGTTTCTTATTAAGTGATAAGATCAATAAACGGTATGGATTTGCCACTTATATCAAGACAACCCCACATAGAAGGCCCACCAATCCAGATCAATTTCGATACAGTAAATAGATCAATTTCACTTTGGCACGCTTGACTATTTTTATACCTATTTTATATAATTATATATTTTTTTAGTTGGTCCACACATAATATGTGTGCATAAAATCTATCTCATTCAACATTTTACCAACATCGTTTTAAGACACTAGTAAAAAAAATGAGGTTGATTCGTTATTCTGGTGGACTGAACCATCGTGAACAATACTGACCGTCTTCCACCATTAAAACCTATACCTTCTTTATCTCGGCCCCTCCTAACTATCTATCTGAGATCTGAGTCGTTCATTGGTTCCCCTAATTATTTTTGAATGGTCAAAATAATCTTCATCGGAAGTTTTGCGGCCCCGATAGACCTTCCAACGGCGAATGTACCATGTATTCTATTTTAAATATTATGGCCCACCCAAATGTTGATTTGGCCTATTTTTTGAAGGTTTGCCATATTTTGGTCATCAAAATCTAATGGACTGAATTGATTGGGCCCCACATGCAATAATAAGCCTAATATGTTATTCATATAAAAGTAAAATAAGTCATTTATTTGGTTTTCTTACTTGTTTACAAGCATTAGGTGCTCCAAGGTGCATCGTGCATATATGCACTTATTGATATATATGTGTACATGCATTGCCTCCATGTTAAATCCACACTGTCCATCATGCAGACCCAAATTATAATAACATAAATAAATAAAAAATAAAATTAAATACTAATCTTACAAGCTTTTCTTCCGCTTTATTTATTACTCTCTCCTATCTTTTCTCTCTTGATGATTTTTTTTTTCTTTATGATCGGATGGAAGGTCCGCCCTTATAAAGAAATGATAATATCTCGGATAAGATAGATAAGATAATGGTGAGGGTGGTTGCAACCAATTTCATCCATTAAAAAAATTTAAAATTTAAAATTTAAAGAACTGTAAAATTTTTTGTTACATGAGGTATCCAGGTTGAAAATGAACCAGACTAGCTGACCGGTGGGTGGATCTCGTGGAAGTGGATTGTGTACTAACTCATATGCTAGTCATATCCGGCTCAAGTGAACCACACAACAGGAAACCGTGGGAATTGAACATCTTCCGTTGAAAAATTATTAAGGGTATTTTGGATCAAGCTGATATTTGTGTTTTACTTTGTGATCTTATGAATAGGTTGGACGACAAATAAACATCAATGTGGTCTTAGGAAAGTTTTAGCAATGTAAATCATTATTCTTACTATTTTCTTTGGTGTCGTTCACTTGAGCTTTGGATATGTTTCAATTTTGGGCTCAACCCTTAAAATGAGCTGAAAAAACGGATGGACGGCGTGGGGATAAACGACATAAGTTCAACTGTGGGCCCGACAGATCTTACTCAGTAAAATAGATAAAAGCCTACTGAGTTACTCAGTACGCAATCCTATTTCGGATCTTGTTCATGTTCTGGCCACGGGGGGCTTGTCCTGACCAATGCAGGCAAGAAACAATCAATATTTTTTTAATCACTATTTCTGATTTGATCAGGACCCATCGTCAGGTACATGAGAGCCTACATTTGGCAACTGGGCGATCCTAACCCTTGGTTAGGATTATCGGACCCATATGAGTTTTGGATTATGGCCCATTCATTATACATGCTATCTGGTGATAGGTCCGGATCTTTCTTCAGGTTCGCCACGTGTTCAACCTCTACATTTCTAGTAACTCAATTGACAAATGGCCACAAATGTCCTATTCTGTCCTACATATATATAGTAAATATCACAAGAAGAATGATCTCGTGGGCTTTATGTATGGATATCTTTCCATCCACCTGACTGCATTTGTAATTGTAGGCATTCACTTCACCCATCTGATCACCATTAATATTTCAAGGTTGTCTATGAAGAGCAGACTCGACTTAATGGACGGTACAGATAGATTATGTGGATGCATGGAAAGATATATTCAGTTTTTTTTTTTTCAGAAAAGTGGCGTATTTTTTTATGCCACAGAAATTCATTCCACAAAACCATGTACAACCATTTGGGTGGCCCCTAACAAAAAGGATTGGGACCACCTATCATAAGCTACACAAACAGAAGGAACTGAGCATCTCTGGGGCCCGCCCAAGGAAGGGCGGGAGAGCCAAAGGAAAGAGCAAAAAAATCACAAGAAAGAAAGCTAAGAAATCTGCACCGAGCCGAGGCCCGCCTTATCTAGAACCAATTCCTCACGGGTGCGCAGCGGGAGCTCAGAAACGTCATCATAAAATCTAGACCGCTGATTGGCGCTAGCCCAGTCAGCAATGTTGTTGGCCTCTCTCAGGCAGTGAGAGATAGAAATAGAGCCTGATGAGCAAAGCGAGCTAAAATGGTTCTTCCAGTAGTGAGCGATCCTGGGGCCGCCAACCGGGGTTAATAGGACCTCCACCACTAAGCGTGAATCGCTCTCCACATCAACTGAGATAAGCCCTTTACTGGAACAAATCTGAAGCCCATGAATGATTGGTTTGACCTCCGCCACAGAGCTAGCACCATGCCCATACGCGTTGGAGAAGGCAAAGAGGAATTCTCCCTTTGCACCACGACAGACCCCTCCACCACCTGCTGGGCCAGGATTTCCTCTTGAAGACCCGTCAACATTGAGTTTACAAAAAAAGAAGAAGAGCACCCTCCATTTTCCAAGCCCTTATGTTGAAGGCTACCGTAACCTGATCACTGTGATATGGACGGCCGTGTGCAATCCATAATGGTCTGCCGTGATCATAAGTGGGC
This sequence comes from Magnolia officinalis, assembly GCA_021015155.1. NCBI lineage: Eukaryota > Viridiplantae > Streptophyta > Magnoliopsida > Magnoliales > Magnoliaceae > Magnolia > Magnolia officinalis. The sequence goes on from JAJHSJ010000011.1 coordinate 65,858,588, forward strand.
CTCCTTGGGCCCACATGAAGATTCCAACCCTAATAAGCTTTGAAGAACTTGTACTGGATCGTTCATCTTATTTCATAGATAGTGTAATTCCAATGTATAGGTTTTTAGACAAAAATGATAGTAAATAATAATAGTAATAAAATCACAACTATAACATAACCAAATTAAAATTCTAATATTCTCAGATTGCAATCTTGTCAAATCCAAAACCATTTCTTGAAGAAGTCACTCATCCAAACGTTATTCAGTTTGCAATCTTGTCAAATCGAAAACCATTTCTTGAAGAAGTCTCTCATCCAAACGTCATTTCATGAAGAAATCTCTCAAATTCTTCCATGAATTCAACACAAGACCATCTTCGTTAATCCGATCGGGTCCGCTCCAGGTCATCTCCCTTGGCATACCGAAGTTCCAGCGAGACCTGGCGTTCCATTCGAAGACGTTGGTAGAAGTTAGAAATGAAAATCTCCGCTCTCTTATCAACGTCGTCCGATGAATCACTTCTAGTCCTTTGAAATATGATCGGCGATGTACCCATCTCGTGATTTTCATCATCGGTATCATCAGTGCAATCGGTCAAGCTCGGCGAACGATTGAAGCTTAGTTGGCGCCTTCTTGAGGGTGATCCAGTGAAGGAGATGTTCCTACACCATTTGTGCACCTTAAAGATTAGCAAGAACCTTACCTTTTGGATAGCTCTCTTTAGACGTCTCAGTGATAAACAGTTGCCTAAAACCATATGAGAGAGAGAGAGAGAGAGAGAGAGAGAGAGAGAGAGAGAGAGAGAGAGAGAGAGAGAGAGAGAGAGAGAGAGAGAGAGAGAGAGAGAGAGAGAGAGAGAGAGAGAGAGAGAGAGAGAGAGAGAGAGAGAGAGAGAGAGAGAGAGAGATGTGTGAAGGAAATTGGAAGATGGGTTTTGGTTTATAGAGGCAGAGAGAGAAGGAAAAAGTATAAGAGAAGCTACACGGTTACATGAAGTTGCTTGGAAGCTGATGAGAGAGAAGCGTGGCAGAAAGGAGTAGCGAGTAAGACTTCTGAAAATATGGAATCAAGCTACAATTTCACTTTAACCGTCGATCTGTATTCGAGTGGATTGGCTTATCGATCGAAAGAGTCAACTTGGTGGGCCCCACCTTTGCTTGGGTTTGGTTGTAAAAGATCATAGCCATTCATGTACATTTTTTTTTGTCAACTTTCTACTTGCAGGGACTTGATTGGTTGGTCAACATCATCCATTGAAACAGTGGACCACCTGTTACAAAGTGTAGACCAAATCATCATGCTGTACTGTACTGGGTTATGCCTTTGATTATTTTTCTTTTCTTTTTCTTGCTCACTAAGTCTGAACTTATCGATTGGCCACCTCATCTTCGATGCACTTAGCAATATTAAAATAGGTTTTCAAGAAGCAACCTCATTTATTTATCATTAAGTACCGGTTCCATTGGCCTATGTAACCAAGGAGTCGGTGGCTTGGGTGAGGCCTTATGTGAAATCCACCCGGACCACCAGGTGAGTCACCTGCATGTTTGGCTCAGGGCCAAAAATCAACCTCAACTATGATTCAGGTGAATCACACCATAGGAAACAATGAGGAGGGCAATACTTACCCTCCAAACTGTTTCACTTGGTGTGGCCTAGCTGAATCACTAATAGGTCTTATTTTTGTGCATGATGACTAAATTTTGGTGTGACATCTAATGGTTGGAGTGGATTTATATAATCACCATAGTAGTGCATTATTAAAATCAAGGGTAGACGTCTCTCTCACACTAGTTACTATTCAACTGATTTTTTAAGTCCCTATCTGATGTTGGATTATACGTAACGATGGAACTGGATTCTAGTTACACATCACGGTAGGCTATGTCAAAATTTAAAGGATGCCGGCATAAATATTTTATTTTATTTTTTAATATATGAGTTACTGGAAATATTTATCTTTCTGTTTTCTTTAATAGTTGGGAGAGTGGTGCCTGCCGTTGATTTATTATTGGCCCACTGTGATTTATATGTGAAATCCACTCTGACCTTGTTAGTTGGAGGGCCAGTAATCTGACATGTAATCCAGGAGAGCTACACTATGGTATGTTAATTCCCAAAAAAAAAATGGTCGGCCACACTAAAGAAAACATTTGAGAGAGACGTTCATCCTTGATTTTTATTGGGCCCACTATGATGATGATATGAAATCCACTTCAATCATGAAATGACACACAAAAAGTTCAGCAAAAGGCTCGAAATCAGGCTCATTTATGATTCATCCAAGCCACACCAAGTGAAACAGATTGGATGGTAAGGGTTGCCCTACACGGTTTCGTATCTTGTGATCCCTGAATTAAGGATGGAGCTGCTTTTGGTCCCAAGGACAAATTAGGGTTGACTCCGATGGTGGATTTCACATGAACATCACGGTGGGAGTCCACCCGATTATCCTGAACCCTTTGCTCTCAGGCCTACCCTAGACGTCATTAAGAAATTTAACCGAAGGTAATGTAAATTCTACCAAAATGTAACTTCTATATTAAGAATGTATTTATTTGTAAATTTTCTTACAAATATTAGCTAAGAGTACGTGTCATGCGTGTGGGAAAGAGGATGCGGTAATGCACACATCCCTGAAATCGGATTGCGTACTGAGTTACTCAGTACACTCTTATCGTACTGAGTAAACTCTGTTGGGCCCACTGTGAATTCATGTGGTTTATCCAAACCGTCCATACTTTTTTCCAGATCATTTTAGGGGTTGAGCCTAAAACTGAAGTATACCAAAAGCTCAAGTAGACCATAACAAAGGAAACAGTGGAAGTATTGATTTCCACCGTTGAAATATTTCTAAGGCCCCAGTGATGTTTATTTGTGATACAAACTGTTCATAAGATCACGCAGACATGGATGAATGGAAAACACAAATATCATCTTCATCTAAAACTTTTGTGGGCCCCCAAGAACTTTTCAATGCTAGACTTCAATTTACACTATTTCAGGTGGTGTGGTCCACTTAAACTTTGGATATAAATAAATTTTGGTTTAAAGTCCTAAAATTATATGATAAAGCGGATGTACAGAGTTGATACAATGCATGAATGACGGTGGGCCCCACAGAGTTTACTCAGTACGCCAAGCGTACTGAGTTACTCAGTACGCAATCCGCTTCCATCCCTGAAATCGGATTGCGTACTGAGTTACTCAGTACACTCTTATCGTACTGAGTAAACTTTGTTGGGCCCACTGTGAATTCATGTGGTTTATCCACACCGTCCATACTTTTTTCCAGATCATTTTAGGGGTTGAGCCTAAAACTGAAGTATACCAAAAGCTCAAGTAGACCATAACAAAGGAAACAGTGGAAGTATTGATTTCCATCGTTGAAATATTTCTAAGGCCCCAGTGATGTTTATTTGTGATACAAACTGTTCATAAGATCACGCAGACATGGATGAATGGAAAACACAAATATCATCTTCATCTAAAACTTCTGTGGGCCCCCAAGAACTTTTCAATGGTAGACTTCAATTCACACTATTTCAGGTGGTGTGGTCCACTTAAACTTTGGATATAAATAAATTTTGGTTTAAAGTCCTAAAATTATATGATAAAGCGGATGTACAGAGTTGATACAATGCATGAATGACGGTGGGCCCCACAGAGTTTACTCAGTACACTCTTATCATACTGAGTAAACTCTGTTGGGCCCACTGTGAATTCATGTGGTTTATCCACACCGTCCATACTTTTTTCCAGATCATTTTAGGGGTTGAGCCTAAAACTGAAGTATACCAAAAGCTCAAGTAGACCATAACGTACAAAGGAAACAGTGGAAGTATTGATTTCCACCGTTGAAATATTTCTAAGGCCCCAGTGATGTTTATTTGTGATACAAACTGTTCATAAGATCACGCAGACATGGATGAATGGAAAACACAAATATCATCTTCATCTAAAACTTCTGTGGGCTCCCAAGAACTTTTCAATGGTAGACTTCAATTCACACTATTTCAGGTGGTGTGGTCCACTTAAACTTTGGATATAATTAAATTTTGGTTTAAAGTCCTAAAATTATATGATAAAGCAGATGTACAGAGTTGATACAATGCATGAATGACAGTGGGCCCCACAGAGTTTACTCAATACGCCAAGCATACTGAGTTACTCAGTACGCAATCCGCTTCCCACATCCCTCCCGCTGATTTTTGAATCCACCGCACGTATTACATGCGGCGTGCCTGTGTGCCTGGGGGGGGGGGGGGGGGGGGGGGGGGGATGAGTGGCCCATTGTATTTAAGAAAAAGTACAGAAAGACTCACTTGGATGCAATGCAATTTTAAGTGAAATACTTTGATTCTCTGACAGAGTGTGATGGATGATACGCACACAGTTATAAATTACTGGGAAATTGCATACTTAATGTGCATAAAGCGGGGAAATTATTCAACCATTTTAGATGTATCATTAATTAATTATTATTTGGTTTGCTAACAATTAGAAAATAGGCATTTACTGGACCGTTAAAAATGAAAAATATCCAATGGTCTTATTTATATAAAAAAAGTGTCCGTGTGTATCAACGGCTAAGATTGTTCAATAAATTTTCTCTATGATAACTTCAAGACAGTATTAAACAATTTAGTCAGTTTTATTTGAGATTATATATGCCATGTGTAACATTTATAGGTGCTTGTGTATGCATAACCAGAGTACAAAACAACTTAGTCTTGCATAGGTCACGCGCGTACGTAGCAAGCTAGACTTGTTTGTTTAGAGATTATATATGCCATACCTAACATTTATAGGTGCTTGTTTTTTTTTTTTTTTTTGTTTTTTTTTTAGGTGCTTGTGTATCAAGCAACATGCATACCCAGAGTACAAAACAACTTAGTCCTGCGCATAGGTCACGCAGCAAGCTAGACTTGTTTGTTTAAGCTGGAGTAGGTCAGATATTTCAGGTTCTAGATTGGGTTTTTAGTGTCCTATGATAATTTCTCAGTGGCTGCTTTGGTGGAAAAGGTCCCTTTCTATCTCCCATCCAGACCAGCCCATCTGGGCTATTGGTTAGTTAATGGTGGGGTCTAAACCAACTTGGGTTTCTTCCCCCATCTTTTATGTTGAAGGGTTTGTATGTGGACTTTTTCGCAGCTTAAATATATTTGCTTTAGAAAGTTTTGTTCAAAATATATACGATTGTGAGAAGTTCTGGGGTTTACCCCTGCAATTATTTTATTATTATAAAGAGTTCGAGGATGGGTACTAACCCTACCATGACTTAGCTGGAGACAAACAAGCAGTTAGGTGAGTGGTGGAACCCATTGTAATGTATATGTTTTTATTTCTACTGTCAATCCATTTTGAATGATTTTTAGGGCATGAGACCAAAAAAGAGGCAGATTAAAGGCTGACGACACCAAGGCAAGCAGTGGAGATTGAATTCCTACCGTTGAAAGTTTCGTGGGACCCACTTTGATGTTCACATACATGTATGAGGTGAAAACATAAATATCAGCTTGATCCAAAACTTCTGTGGCCCCTAAGAAGTTTTCAACAGTAATCTTTCAATTCCTGTGGTGTGGTGATCCACTTGAGCCTTCAATCTGCCTTATTTTTGGGTTCATGCCCTAAAATGATATGTCAGAATGGATGGACAGAGTGGATAAAGCATGTACATCCTAGTGGGCCCCACAGAGCTCTTAATAAAACTGTCCGTCACTAGTTATGTCCAGGTAAGAGTAGTACCAGTCCAGGCCCCTTAGGGTAAGGAATTTTAAATATTTAAACATCATTAGAAGACATTGTAAATAAAGTTAAGGATATTTGATAACTAAGAAATGTAAATATTGTCTGGCATAAAGTTTAAATTTCACCCAAGAAAGATAAGGAAACGGCTTATATTTCTTGCAACGTTTAGCCAAGTTTAGTCCCAAGTGTAATAAAAGAAGATGTAATCTTTGTTTTCTCTAAGGGTATTTTTGCCTTTTTAATCATTCTTGCAAGTAGTACATATGCGTAACAGTGGCCTTTTTGTAACACCCATTACTTTTTGTACTCGGATGTTAACGTGGGAGTCATCTTTTAACCTATGTCCTAAGGGGGTCCATGGATCCAGGAAGACGGTGCTCAAAGGCCTCTGCCCGACTCAATATTTCATTGAGAAATTGATAGAAGGGGACTTTTTACGTATTCAATACAACCGTGTCCTACCATGGTAATCTATCCGGGCAGGGCTCTGTGGGGCTCACCGTGATGTAAATGTTTTATCCACGCCGTTCATCACTTTTCTCGGATCATTTTAAATTATTATTTTTAAAATGAAGTACATAGCTCCAATGGACCACACCAAAGGAAGTTGCACTGATGATGACACCCACCATAGAAACCTTTCTGAGGGCCACAGTGAATGTTTGTACCATCCAACCTATTCATAGGGTCATGTAAATGTGGATGAAGTGAAGAAACAAATATCAGCTTGATCCGAAACTTCTCCAGCTCCCAAGAAGTTTTTAATGGTGGATGATCAATCCCCACTTTGTGGTCCATTTAAGCCCTCTACCTACCTCATTTTTGGTTCATATCTTAAAATGATCTTATAAAAATGATGAACAGCGTGGATAAAACACTTACATCACGTTGGACCCCACAGAGCCCTACCCGGGCAGACGGGGTAGGACGCAATCCGCGTCCGTTCAATACCATGCACCTCTAGCGAACTAAACCCGATAGTAGGTCAAATTGGGCACTGACCCGTGCACTCCCCCAAAAGGAGAGTTATTATTATTATTATTATTATTATTATTATTATTATTATTATTATTATTATTATTATTTAATCTCTTTCCTACTTTCCTAAATGACGATAGTTCAAACAGACAGTGTTTATGGTTTTGATCCGTGGCCCACCATAAGAACCCATTTGTGAAATCTGAGCCGTTCATCATGTCAAGAACATGATTTTGATCAAACCCCTGTAGGTTCCACACATTGGTACTCCCATGTGAGCTCACAGAGTTGAATTCAAATAGTTGGCGCATCTTTAACTGACTTTGTCTGTTCGATGGATCGTGGCCCACCATTTGAGTTTATGTCAGGGATCCGAACCGTCCATCAGGTGTAGGATAAATTTTCGTTCAAAACTATAAAACTTTTTTACGTTTGTGTCCTCATGTGAGCGCACAAGTGCGAGTGCAAGGAAAGTTGCACGTAAGGTAGTTTCCGAAAATGGAAATCTCATTGCAGGATCAGGACCTGACAATCCGTGTGGATTTTGTTGCGCAGCACGCCAACAACGCAGTGAGCCGAGATCCAATCTCAGGCCTCACCCACAAACGATAAACATGAAGAAATATAAACTAGAAACAGAATCAAAGCATTCAAACTAACCACAAGACAAGATATACGTGGAAAAGCCCCAGCAAGGGTAAAAAACCACGGATGCAAACTTCCACTATGAAGAATAACGAAGATTACAAGACAATATACTAACCTCTCCCTTGGATATACAGAGAAAACCCTTTGCCCACACCTTATAATAACTCCTCAATATTCACCTTAACCCTAGAAAAGCCCTAA